>JAGDQP010002997.1:73715-98330 GCA_022664845.1 Lepisma saccharinum
TATGGAATTGCTCGTTTTATGTAACTAACGACTTATATTGTCAGAGGAGAAGATGAATCTCTCTAAGGCATTTTAGACAAAAATCACCAAATGGTGTAGTCTTTTTTTTTTTTATTTGGTTGTATTGTTTGATTTTTCTCTTCAGTTTTGACGCGTGGTCGCAGAAACTAATAGTTCTTATTGTTTAAGTTAATGTGTGCACACGAATTACTACGGCCTAAAAGTCGGTTATTATTATTAGTAGTAGTACATATGCGGCTTGTCCGTGAGCTAATTCCTTCGTTTTGCCTTGTCGCGCTGTGAACAAAGGCAAGCAAAAATAATCAGTAGATCTGCGAGTAGCTAAATAATATGATTTTAATATAAGCCCACGTGTTAAGATTCACCAAGTATTTATGATTTACGACTTCACAATTTTATTACTTTCTTTACTTTATACTTTAGTGTGGTCAGTGGAAACGACCAATTAGGAAGGCAACTGTTTAAAAGAAACTGTTTTAATATTTCTTTTGTTATTTTATTTACTCAATTATTTATTTATCCCCGAAAAAGATTTTATTTAACAGTTTTATTTACTAAAACAATATTCATTGTTAACTGTCGGAGAATTGGGGATTAGAGCCTTCAGAAGTCGGTATGGTGAATTTGGAGACAATTTAATTGTACGTGAAAATAGTTAAGATACTTAACTCAAAGCACTATTAAATTTAAGCAGTAAATAACAGTGATTTAATTCTGTACTATTCCAAAGAAATATACCCGGGGGCTTCGCCTAGCGGCGTAGAATTAAATCGAGAATTTTTCCAGTGAAATCAAGGGCGTGAATCGTCATCCTATTGGCAACTCTGAATATATAATGAGTTCCTTCGGAAAGGCCACACCGGAATGTGGAGGATGACAATTCCGTTTTCCTATCTGAGACTCACTTTTACGCCAGTACTGTAACCAGAAAAAAGCTTTGTCATAGGAGAGTGAAACCAATAATAATGTGTAATTGTCTATATAGTGTTTGTTTTCTCTGAAGATCACTCACCCACAGTTGGTTCTTTGGAGTACGTCAAATTGAGGCCTCTTGATGTAGCTTTCGAAGATCCAACGATGAGAAGGATTTCCTGACGGGAGCAGTGGATGGCCAAGTCCACTGTAGAGATGTCCTGGAAGGTCGTCCCTCGGAGATGGGAAGACACGAGATGTGGTGCAGATGTGGTTTTCTTCCTGTCACCGTCCTCCTGTCTAGTACGGGAAATGCTTCTTCGATGCGGCGGATGCCAACGACATGAGTCGCAATTCCCACGATGTGACAAAGTCAATACGATTTAAGGATCGTATTTCTACTGCTGCATTTACTGATAACTTAGCGGTTCTCTGAGGTGCCGGTTGGCAACACTTATTACGAAGTTTTCTGTATTTTGGGGAGTTTCTGATGTAACTATACTCCCTGAAGCGATGATAGAAACTTATGATTTCTAAGCTCACAAACTTGAACTAATTGTTTGTTGTTGTCACAAAGAGGCAGCAATAATTTGGACAAGAGAAATATTGAATCCGTTTTGACTTAGGATTCAAGATGGAGAATTTTTGGGAAAATTCAAAATGGCTGCCGTTGTCAGAATGTTGACACCAATTTTCGTTTGGTAGAAGATTTGTTAGAATTTTGCTACCAGCTTGTTGTTGGAGTAGAGTTTCTTTAAGAATAATCCAGCATGGTGTCATTGCAAAAAAAGCGCTGCAACCAATTAGGCTTTTGGTGCAGTGCATTTAATTAGAAGATATCCCACATGCTGCCACCAGTTTTGACGCGTGGTCGAGCGGAGGCGTTTTTCTTTCTTCTTTTTCTGGAAGAGAGCGTCAAAACAAAATAGAGATTCCAAGAAATTTGACTGTTTTCTTGGAATAAGAGAATTTTAGAAGTTGTTTCAGAGTTATTAAAGAGGTACGTGGGAACTTGTGACGGTCGAAAGCTTGATAGCTACCCAATCAATTAGTTCTGGTCTGAAATCAGAAGTTCCTTTTCTTAGATGGAAGAACATTCTTTATTTGCTTATAGAGATTTTATAAATTTTGAGTTTGTGAGCTGAAAGTAAGACGTTTAGGCTTTAGAAACAGTTTCTATGTTTGAATAAAAGAATGTAGCAGTTCAAGGTGTTATAGGTCAGGAGTTTTGCCGTATGAGTGTATGTTTTTAGAAAAATGTTGTGAAGTTTGGAATTTAGGAAAGGCAAAGTTTCGGCCAGAAGTCACCATGGCTTCCATGACGGCGACTTGGAACTGCAGGCAAGCTTCGACGGTGGTGATGGTGATGGAGCTGCACCTCTACAGCTCTTGGTGTTCAGTGAGTTCGAAGCGCGGCAACCGACTTAACAGTAAAACTTCGGAAAGACCAGACACAGGTACCAGGAATAACGAGGTATTTAGGTCGTTGAGGATTTTAGCTTTCTGTAGGTAGGATTAGCTTGGTTTTAGGAAAGCGACGCTAGCGCGACGCAGAAGGAATCGCTTAAGGTTACATGATTGTGTCTGGTGTTGGACTGGTCTCTGAATTTCCTAGTCTCAGAGTCCATCTTTTGTACTCCAACTTTCCCGTAGTTCTCGAGATTCTCGGAGATATCTCTAGGGCGGAGTAAAACTGTCTCTGTTTCTTCAATTATCCAATAATTTGGTAATTGGGTGGATACGATTCTAATCGTGAAGATTGGATACGTAGTGACGTCATAGAGACAGTCCTCAGTCAGCTGGATGTAAGTCTCAGCTCGTTCTACTTTGCCGAAGGGCTCGTTGTAGCGGAGTCTAGTAGTGATTTGCGCATGCGTACTTACTTCTGGTTCGTTACTTCCGTAGACGCAAGGAGAGGTAATTCTAGAAAACTCACACTCCGGTAACTTCCACTTGTGGTCATTGGATGGTCCTCCATCTGTAGTGGGAGATTATGGTTCTCTTCTAAAAGTATTCCTTCATTGGCCTGGTTTTGCCTTAGGCATAGTGGAGTAGGAATCATCTCGTGGGAAATATAGGTTTTGGAATTTGGGATTATGTGTCTTGAATTTCAAATGTGTTTAATGAGCCTGTATCTTACTGTCAACTTCTACATCTTTGGAACATTACAATACGGGAAACATAAATTTGATTCACAACTTAGCATGGTAGGAGGTTACATTGGTTACACTCAGAACAAGAAGTTTACAGATAAAAGAATCTTGGTAACACAATACAATTTCTGTATGGTTGACACATGTAACATATGAACGTTGTACACCTATAGTTATATCTTGCTCAAAGAATCTCTGTGTTGGATACAACATAGGGAAATACAAATCACACAAAAATATAAATTTGACATTTCCTCCAGTGAGACATATCCTTTCTTATTTCAAGGATTATTTTAACAATAGATACACAGAATGAAAAAAGAAACAAAAAAAAACATAAACGTTGCATTTATGAAAGAAGTATAAAAAATATCATTTCCGAGAAAGCTCAAATATATGTTCGTGGGAAAGGGTTGATTTCAATCGAAAGCAAAAGTTTATACCGAAGCAAAAGTGACTAAACTGTCCTTGACTATATGAATTGAAATGGGTAAATTAAGTCCAGAACAAAATTATGACTTCGATGCTGTTTTGAAGAAACACAACAAAAAATATAAAAGAAGAGGGGTTTCTTTCTTAGATACGTGGATAGGAACAGAACGAATGAATTACAGCCCTCCTGGGGTGTTTCCAGAATCTACCTGAGGTTGGGGAGAAAAAAGAAAAGAAAAAGAGAACTTTCGTTTTCTTTCTGGAGTTGACATTGAAATAAAAAGCAAAAATAACGTTCAATTGTAGTTTGCAAGTGAACAAGGAGAAAACAATTCAAATTGCAAAGAAAAAAATGAGGGTGCAATTTGAGCTTACTACAAATTAGTATGATTTTAGCTCCAAATATTTAATTAAATTTTGAATGCATATTGCACTTCAGTTCGCTCCTTCCTCTGTTGTTTAACTCTACCACCACCATAACCAAATTAAATTCTAGAAAAAGAAATTCCTTAAGTAGGCTATACGGTCTTACTACATATTTTTAGTAAGCAATAGGATTGTTTATCACAAATCTACGTCTTAATAACAATTTGTCTTATAGATCTATTCAGAAAATTGATAAAATTTGAACTTGTTTTCAGTTGTCATTTTTAAATATATCTTTTAAAAATATAAATAATAAATATTCTGCCCACGAAGTATGGCAGTTAAAATATAAGATCTATAATAACCACTGGCGTTACAAGCCAAAAGGCCCTGAACCTGCCCCAACGCCATCTGTCCGCGCTTGGTGGAACTGTGTCCACCTCGGTGACGGCAGTGTAATCAGCGCTGCGCCACCTAGCCACGAACAGGCGTATTAGAGGCGCCACGCATCGACCCGCTTCACTCCCCAGGTGGTCTCGAGAGAGAATGTTGACACCGAGAGTGATAGGTGTGTGACTGGGAAGCGGGTCTACTGGTTGGTGTAGTGGTAGCGCATTGGGACGGTAACGCAAAAGTCCCGGGTTCGAGACCCGGTCCAGTCACATACTTTTCACTCTTTAATATTAAAAGAACAACACTTCATTAACGGTGTTTGCTCCAAAATGTACTAACACCATGAACTATGATTGGATGTAATTTATAACTGAGCAATTTCCGTGACCCACTGCATTCATTGCATTTTCATTGTTTTCTAAATGGCACCATGGTCACAGAAAGCAAGCGCGCTAACCATTCGGACAAGTTGGTGCCCACGTATAGCTAGTGTTTCGTTTTGTTATCGAAAAAGAGACAGAAGATATCATTACTATTCCCGGGAAAACTTGAATATTTCTTTATTTTAGTAAATAAACACATATATCCGGATCATAATATGTGTCATGTATACGTGCATAAAATTGGAACAACTTAATTTAAGATTACTCAAAACATATCTGATAACACATCTGAAAACTAATTTCTCTTTTCTGGCTCGTGGATTGTTTTCATCACTGACTCATTGCCTAGAAACACTCTACGTAAAGACGGCGATGCTAAGTAGCATATAATCATGCTAAACAATCTGACAACACAGTTGGTGAAACCATTTTCTTGGAGAAAATATTGTTTTGTAACTGATAAAACGAAAAGAACCTTCACCTGTGCTGTTATGACATGAATTGCTTCTCGTTTCTTCACAACAACTAAACCGAATTGAATAAAAAAAACAGTCTTTCAGTCTTTCGATAGGCAAAGCCTCTTCTTTCTGTAGGTAATGATGATGATGTCTTCAACTAATTAGAGCGCACAAAATACTGAAGGTGTTAATTACGTAAAAGACATTTAAACAAAAGCAACTTTCAAAGAGAACAACACTATATGCTTGAAAGATAGGATACTAATTGTTGTTGCTGTTGTTTGTGATAAATATCTAATTCATCTGGCGATGCAGACTAGAACTGTTTGATTTGCAACGATTATGTAACATTAAATTCTATAAATAAAGATCAAATTCTGTCTGGTTGTTCACTATACAAGTCCACGCCAACATCTGACTAAAGGAAGACCATAGACTATATATAATGATCAAAAACGTTCGGATCTGGGGAGAAGTTATTTTCATTCCCAGAAACTATTAATGTCATATTAACAAGCCTTTTCCTTATGCAACTCGCAGAACATTTATGGTGTTTGGGTCACATATATGGAAGGCTATTTAGAAAACACGTAAGAAGAAGGAAAAAAGGACGAAGGAGAATCGTTTCACTTTCAACCTTATCAACTTGCGGACATAATCAGATTTAGTTGGAATTACTTAACGAATCTCTCTGTATCTACCTATCGACTGTCTCAATAAAACTTATTTGTAATTTATTTTATCGTGAATTGATGAGTTACGACCTAAAAGAGAGTCGTGTAATGTTTGAGAAAGAACGTACTAAGAAGAACTAGAGCTGTTGTTGCTGAAGTGATAAGGAAAACTCGGCGGGCTTCCGGTGGCCCGCCTTCATGGTTGGTGGGCCACCGGCGGCCCGCCGAGTTTTCCTCATTGTGGCATAGCGTTTCTTTCAATTAAAGAACCTCAGTACTGAATAAATAGTCGAGGAATGTAAGACAATAATAAAACTAATATTTCAAAAGTTGTACTAGCTACTAGCTACATAAATTCTTGGAACTTTCAAACCTATTTTTCTTCATTAAGCTGAGCGTAAAACATATATTCTGACTGAAATATCATAAAATCTTTCTTCTCCGGAACTAGAAAATTGTTTTACTTGAAGAATGAAGCTAATCAAAACTTTTAGATATACTGCAACAAAGAATTCCGCATTTTTATTTGCTTCGTTGCTGTTTTCAGTGTGTTTGTTTCTTGTTACTGTGAAAAAAGTATTGTAATGTTTAAGAATAAAATCCTTCTATGTTTTTCACTACTTTTCTCCACGCACTTAGTAGTTTGATCAAGAGCATTGGATGGGGCAGAGTAGTTATGTTTTCTTCAAAGTATGTACCTGATTTACTGAGTTTTGTAGAATGAAATATATATATGCTACCTCTTTCATAGTTATTAAAATATATTCCATGTTGAAGTTTTCCATTTATGATAAGACCAAAACAATTTATATTTTATCAGAGTAGCCTAGCGAATAAAATAGAGAGTGTTCAGATAAAGCATAAAAATTCTACAGTTGTTAGTCACTATAAAATGTTGGGCTGGTACCGTGATTTAGGATATTTCTTCCCCCTTCCATACACATAAGCGTAATAGCGTTTAACAACTAGAAAAGATAAAATAAGGAAAATAACCAATAGTTGCAAAGGCTGAAATCAGATCAAATACAAATGCGATCTACGTCGCTGTTCTCTGTGCGGTGATTGTGTTTACGGCCTACGTTTAAAAGAGAAATATTTTCGCGAGATCTGAACACATATTTCTGAACATAAATGTGTTTAATCAACGATTATCTTATTAATCCTTTCATGCTAACATACAACAGAAAGTTTGAACTCGAACTCATAAAAGTAATATGCAAAAATTACTCGTTACACTTTCATGTCACCTAATAAAAATTAATGTTACACTTTCGTATCACCTAGCCAGTCTAAGTTTTCGTTACCTATAAACGAAACCTTTCGTTTCGTCAGCAATGTACTCGCAGCAATATTCATATGTTTTTTTTTCTCTCTCTCTCTCTATTTTAAGTAATACCTCATAGATACCACGAGGTATTACTCCCAGTATGACTCCACCTACAAGTCATAGAGTTCAAAACAGGTATCGGCGCTGTAGCAAATTGGTTACCCACATACCTTCTCCGTCACAATTATTACATTGCTCCCCCCCTTTCTTTTCTCTATAATTGGCAGCAATGTATGAATATTAAAAAAAAATTTTGCGATGATACAGATTTAAACAACTTGTAAGTTACAATACATCAAGCTCTTGTTTTCTTGATGTGATAACGGTGTAAATATTTTCTAATCCACTACGTTGCCAATAGCTAATGACAGTGGTGTTACCGTCCGCTATACGTGTTGCTTCGTAATTGGAAGTCTGCTGATAGTATACGTCGCAGCGACCTTACCTGTCCATGTCCTTAAGCATTATTAACCCCGAGAAAAGATACAGACCAATTTTTCCAATTACCACCTTCTTTCCTCCCCTTAATAAGGATTTCGATTGAAAATGCGTGACAAACGAAATAACAAAGGAAAACAAAAACAATATCAGTTCTTGGAGTCTCTTTTGGAATACAGCGTGCAGACCAATTCCAATATTTTTGTCTTCCAATGAATACTAAAAAATCCCTTTGACTTCTTCAGGCTTAAATTGATGATAATATGTTCTCGTATGCAAAGTGCTTCTAAACATTTCCATACATACATATCTAATAATTATCATTCTTTATTTCCATTTCTTTCTTTAGGCCCACTGATTAACTTCTAGCAGAGAGAAACATGAAACACCACGGTAAGTATAATTCTCCAAGGACGCATTTGAAAATGCAATTTTTTTTAACTAAACAGGTTTTGATTCAACACGACATGAGAACAACAATTAAAATAATATACAATTATTATACTTTGTGAAGTTGTTAAGTGGATGAAAAAGATGGTTATTATTTCAAAACTGGGGAAGTTCGCAATGATCCTGATAGGAGATCTACATTTTAGTATATACAGAAGAAATACAAGACAACAGAGCAGGATTATCAACTGTAAAGTCCACATACAAAATAATTGTCGTTATTTACCTATTTATATGACAGCAAAACTTCTGAACTCAACGAGAAAATAATGCTACCAAGTCTCGTATTACATATTAACCCACACCCACACTTACAAACATACCCACACTCTTTCACTCATATGCAGACTTTCTTATGGAATATGTAATTTTCATATGTCGTCAACAGGACATCACGACCACACATTGAAATTCTGTACTATATTTATGCAATAATTTTTGTCTTCGCTTTAATAGTTGGATATCTTTTGTTAAAAAAGGAAAGTTATATTTAAAAAATCAAACGCAGGTACACGTCAAAGTAATTTTAACACATGTGAATAGAGAGACAGTGTTTATTAAGTATATTTAGTGACATGTCTTTCAAAATCATGTATTCTTGCAAAAATTATGAACATATGTTATCAGTGTAGCTATTATTAAAGGCATGTTTTAGCTTTTCTTGCAGGTATGTGAATGTCATAGTCACGTATTATAAATTTACATAACTAATTACGAATGTGAGATCAAGACGATCGTGGTTTCGAAGAAGGTCTAATTGCAGAAATACTCATTGATCATGTGTTGGTATGTTGCTTAGTTATTAATTACTATCACAGACAGACAAACGACATGACCTTTTACACTTTTGGATTTGTTTTCGATGGTCTTATCCTGGAGTTCACGACGACCCAAGAGAACCGTCGCCTTTACTACTTCCGAAATACGTTTTGTACTTTTTATCATTAGTCTGAACGATGTGCCATTTTTTTTGTATGCTATCTCGTGCTAATTGTAATATACTATTTTATATTTAACTTTGGTAAACTTTATTTATATGGGCCAGTCTAGTAACTTTAGACTTCGGCCCGTCACGATTCGCCCTTTAGTCATAAAAATCCACACCCATGCCCCTGCCAGGACTCGAACCCGGGACCTTTGAGTCGCTGGCCTACCGTCGTAGACCGCACGGCTACCCTGCCGGCTTTCATTTAACTTATGCGTACAATTATGGGCTAAGTTTGCACATCTTTGAGGGATGACATCCTTGATCACCACCCCTCCGAAGGCAGGAACGGGGTAGGTAGCTGTCAGTGTCTAAGTCAAGTGTATAGATACCACACAGTCTGACGAAACTATCCTGGGATACTTCAGTGTGTATGGTCAACAGCAGGACTCGAACTTGCGTGCTTCCCTAATCCGGTCCGAAGTCCGCGACCGTAACGACTGGATATTATTAGTCAACTATCCACCGCCCAACGCATGCAGCGTTGAAAAAAGATTTAAACTACTACGACAATTTTACTAGTTTAAATTCTCTATATAATAATAATAACAGAATCATTGTCAATGGTCAATGAAATTTTGTTTTACAAGTCCAGCTCGTATCTGCTTTTAATTCAGTAGTTTTTTTTTTCTTCTGCTTACACATCAGAAACAGTGAGCAGTGGAGGCTTGCTTTATCTAATTCCAGCAAAATTAAATTTTTATAAAGGTTTGTGCTTGCCCTGTATGAGTAAACTATTCGTTTCAATCTCTTCACTGGTGGCACACTCGTTTGTCGCAAATTGTTTAGAGCAGGGATTTTCAAACTATAGTACGCGGAAGGTTGTTAGGTGGTACGCCATTAAAAATATTAAACTTTTCGGTGTCGTATTTATCGTGCTCTGGGAGTTATACCTCCGGTTAACCCTGAAACAATCACTGTTCAAACGAAAGAAAATAACTGAGAACTTAGCTACTCTCTCTGGGTTCCCGGGTCAGTTCGGGTCCCAAGAATAGACTCAGTCCAAAATTTGACTCGAATCATCAATTTCAGCTTTGCTTCAAGCGCATGGAGGTGACATTCCGAGAATGAGACCTACAGTTCTAAAGTGAATACCTAATCACTACATTAAGTGTCATTAAGGAAATCAATCACTCATCACGTGATTACAAGGCGACAGGCGAAACAACTAATTCACCACTGAAAATTGAAATTAAAATATGGTAGAGCGAGGCTACTTCGATTAAGGGACTATAAAGATCAAAGTGAAAAAGAGGCAAATATCACCATGCTTTGTAATATTTTCCCCAAATGTCACTGTATCTTCTGAAGGACGGTTGGCAAAAACCTCACAAAGTATTATGGTATTGACCTACTATCCTCCTCTAATCGAAATAGTCCCAGGCTGTCTTCATAAAACGTATGATATGTATGCACTTCTAGTCACTGTTGTAAGGGGCCGAGTGTTTACGACATTTCGGAATATCCTGATTCCGTCTTCAGGGTAACTGATGTGCAATTAAACCATGCGAATGAAGTGGTCTGTAAGTTCATGTATCGTATGTGATTAAAGATATAAATAGTGATCATAGCCGTGTGTGTCTATACACGACACATACAGCAGGTAAACATGACCATACACGCTACATATTACTCTCTGAAGATGGACTTAGTAGTGCCCGAAACGTCGAAAATGCTCTTTCTTGACAATAAGTTTTAACGTGGTTTTAAAACACCTATTGCACGCTTAACGGTGTAGGTCACCCCCGCCATCTTGATAAGCACTTTCCATTGATTTGATATGGGAATTGTTAAAGTCGTTTTATGTCTTTTAGAAGTGTAATATTTGGGTTATCCTTTCACGTAATTTGCCTTGGTGTCTATTTTGACTCTTATTGTTTGGTAAATTCGAAGTTTCTTCAAATATATTAGCGTAATGACTTATTAATAGTTAACTACATAAAACACAAAATGTCAATGGAAAATTATATTTTCTGTATAAATAATAATACCTTTTTTATAAAACATCATGAATATGACGAGAAACCAGGCAATAACAGAATAAGTTAACTATTACGCTCCTGGGAGACATAAAACTAAAATGACGTATATCAATGGGAAGGGAATACCAATATGGCCGGAGTGATCAACGCCGTTAATGTTTGTACCAACTACAAAAAAAAACAACAACAACAAGACAAAACAAAAAAATATTTCAACAAGCTGAGTGGATATTTTTGCGGATTCAATAAACGACATTTTTTTTATTTTCAATTATTAATATATTTTTATCGATACAGGGGAGCTGAGGTCAAACGCACAAAAAACGACCATAATTAACCTAGCTACGTAAATAATAAAACATATTAACATTCCATTCCGTTTATTTTTATTTTATTTTATTTTTTAACTAGGCATACAGGTGAAGAAAGGGGGTACAAATCCCAAGCGCTGAAAGACGTGGTCGTTTGGCTGAGAAGCGACGGATGATGACAACGACCGTGGGCTGCCTCAGTGTGGACCTCTCGCTAGTGACAGCTCCTGACGAGATTTATGGTCGACCTGCAGCACTTGAAAAGAAAGGCGTGATAATAGTAAAAACCCTCACAGTTGATGACCGCGGCACTACCTCTCCTCACACACACACAGGATGAAAAAAAAAGAAGACCAGAGACAATACCGAAAGAATTCCATACGGTTCTCATATGATGCCAAGTAGCACTGCCAAGTGGCTTATGATGTGTGTCTTGCCGGTAGTTTCTTCAAGTCAGTGTGCTTTGTGACGTCAATGTAAGAAAAAATACAATGTAGTTTATGAGAAACTGATTCTTTTTTTAAGATTTTTATAAGGAGATAAAGCTTCATTACTTCTGAACACAGAATAACTTCGGAGATCATCTAGATAATCGTAATGAAAGTAATACTTCCACTGAATTCAATATTATTAACAATGAACCACGCGCACAATGCAGAGACAGAATTTACAAAGAATGTTGCGACGAATCTCAGCAGATCATTTGCTGTCTAGTTTTGCTCATTATGAATAGAAGCATTTGACAATTAAGTTTCGCAATGTATTACGACAGTAAACTTACATACCGTATACAAACACGAACATACCATTCATCACAGAACTTTCAGATTTTACACACTAATAGAATAGAGTTCACTAGAAATGGTACTGAATAACATCATTTAAAATAGTTGCTATATTTAATAAAGAAACTTTTAAAATATCTATCGCAAGCTTCTCCAGTCTCCGCTTGGTAGACGAAGAGAGTAATTTCGTTCATTTCTGAATGAATTTTCATTTCCTTTAACACATTGAAAGGAAAATTGTTTTTTCTCAAACTAACATTCGCAAGCTGCAGTAGATACCAACGTGATAAATTTATCGTTGATTAAACAAATTTATACTCACAAGTATGCTCATTGTGTTAGGCCTTTAGGCAACTTTGTCTCAGGCCGAATGAATGATGATGGGATAATTGGTAGAATGAAGAAAGTAGGAGGAAAGAAAAAAACGAGAAAAACCATTCACATTGTGTTTGTCCACCACCCCAGATGGTACGATCCGTGATCAAACTGGGAATCCACGTACTAAAGGTGAGCGTTCTGGCTCTACCATTGAGTCACTGTGGCCCAGAAACTATACATAAAGCATCATAGTTCGAATACGAATCCACACATTTATATTTCGGAGATATTTCATCGGATTTGGAAAAGCAAAAAGCCGCGATCAGTAACAGATAAAGTAAATTTTAGTGGTTATATTGCAAGGGAATTAAACTTTTAAGAAATAGTAAATTAAATTTGATTTTGATGTTCATGTGAACATAAATTTACTGCTACTGCCTTGAAATGCGATTTCCGTTTCTTGAAAGTTGGTTGTCGTTTGCCCAAAACTCTCGCTACACCAGAATCACTCGAAGATTTTACCTTCCTCTCACCTACAGGTACAAAGGATACTGGTACTGGCCGTTCTTCAGACCTCGTTGGCACTTTGTAGTAAAAGTTAATCCACTTTGTTTTGGTGATGAGAATAAACATTAAAAAGGAGACAAAAGAAAAGGAAAAACTGAAGGTTTGAAATCCCCGTGTAAATACCCACGCACACGAAATCGCGCAAGACATTCTACAAGAGCATGTCTTCTGAAGGAGATGGGTATGACTAACCATCACGTGACAGTAACTAAATGCGACACTGATGTCTGCTTGTGTTCTTCGTACCCGTTGGCCTGCCAACAGAAACAGGGTTTTTGCTAACAGCTCGTAGCATAGGATGGAGGAACTCATTGTCAATAACCTTACCTACGGAATTCTCTTAGGAGCTCTGAAACGGTAAAGAGTGTACTATTTGGAATGACGTGTTTTCCGTTCCAAAACGACATAAAATTGTCACAAAGCAGAGTCACACGCAAATATAATGAAGGCATACTCGTAAAATAATACTCCTGCCAGAGACATTCTATTGGATTGTAATGACATTGTTTATAATGACTACTATGAAAAAAAAAATGCTTAAAATTGAATGATTTAAACAGACTACATCAGTGTTCGATCTGAAGCGGGGAGTGGTTGGGATTTCCCCCTCTCTACGAAAATTTTCCCTGGCTCTGTTTTCCGAAGTATCACCCAAGCCTGGGATATGAACGGATATAAAATACAGTTAGTTTTCTACGTTCTGAGAAAAATTTCCTCCTCTCTGGAAACTATACAAATTAGACACTGGACTACATAAACACTTCGCTATATAGAAACGAAAATTTATTCAGGCCACAGGATTAAAATTATATTGATTTTAGAATGTAGGATGAAATTAATGACAATCCATTTATCAGTTGAAAGGAAGATATATTTTATCGTCGATAGAATGATATTAGAAACGAAAACACTATCTCTTTCTCATGCATTCTGTGCCGTGTTTGTCAGATACGTGTCTACAGGGCATACGAATAAACATTGCCTTTCTCTCTGCTATGAAGAATGAAGAGCAGGTGACAACTCAAGGCTGAAGAAGTCGCTTGCTTTTCTACTCTAGAAGTGATTATGTATCTGCAAATACTAAAGAATCCGAACGTTCCATTAAAACTAAGGGCACAGAATTAGCTGTTATTCGGTAAGGCTTAAGAAATACACCATAACGACCAAAAGAAAGGTATTTTTCAAAGAAAACATTGACTTACTGTAGAACCTCTGTTATCCGAAATAAAGGGGGCGGAGGTCATTTCGGATAACCAACATTTCGACTTAAAAAAAATGTGTATTTTTTCAAAGTTTAAAGTGAAAAAATGAAGACAATGATAAAAAAAATACACTTTTAGATTACGTATATAACAAACTTTTAATAAAGATTTAAATGATTCTACAGTTGGGCAACTTCTTATACAACTAAGTTTACTGTTTTTTTTAATCTTCTATCTTTTTCTGTAAACATTTAAAATTTTATCTCTTTCGATTTTTTTCCCCGTTTCGGTTAAACACTATTTCGGTTAACAGAGGTTTTACTGTACTTCAAATTAAGAAAAGTGCATTTGGACGTTTTTGATAGTTATATCAACGTTTATTTAGCCTCCTTTTCCCAGCTCTCTCTCTCGCTCTCTCGACATGCCTTCGATTTTCGTTAAACGAAAATTAATTACTGAGAACCTGCTATTCTGTCCACCATTTTTTAGATTATCTCGGCTGTAAGACAAATAACACAATGACGGCACCAGTTTAGGGAAAGAGTTTTCAACAGTCCTCAATGAAGAGAGCTGACCGACTCTGGTTCCATAATTGGTTGAAAATTTTCATAAAATTCTTCGAGTAGAAACAGTGGTACCAGCTTCCGCAGAACTTCATCTACCTCATTGTTGCGCCGTTCGTGAAGAAACTGATCAAAACATATGTTTTCATATCCATCCGATGATTATGGGTGTTTTTCCGAGAGCAGGTGATCCCTGGGCTAGGTGAACCGAATCGAGGGAATGATGCTGTGCCAATGTCTTCCATCGGATGAAGTCCTAACGATGGGCCCCGAGCTACGAACAAGAGATTATTGATTACAAGGCAGGGAGCGTTATCATTCATCCGAGACTGTGTTCAGTTCGAATCTTCAGGGGAATTGCAAGATAATATAGAAGCTAAATAGTAGGATGAAATATCCAAACTGTGTAAGAGACAAGGAAACTTAATCTCACTACCTGTGTACAGTCAAGAATAGTATATCCCTGATATAATAGTAAATGAAACCCAAGATGGCGATATTATTGAGGCAAACAGACTTCTCAATTTCCGAACGAATGTTTGAACAGAAAGAAATTGAGACATAGATATTAAACTAAACTGTCAAATAAGTTGGTACAAGAAAGATACGGACAAAACTGTGTGAAGTTAGTGTGAACAATATGTGAGGAAAATGTCTATACTATCATATGGGAAAGTGTTAGCTTAAATGATAGCCGGTTTCTTACTTAGATTATTTTTTCGAAAGAAGCGGACGATTATTCTGATATTGGAATCCATCAATCTTGGTTAAATATTTACACGATTACGTATTTCCCATTGAGTTTAGAGAAACCATCTGGACCTCTCCATAGAGAAACCATTAACCAGTTTAAACTTTAAAGTCTCTCAAAGTGTGGAATACGGACAATGTATCTCGTATTTTTTATTTGTCACATACTTTCAACCAAATATTAAAAAATAACGAGCTTAAAAACTATATATCTAACAAAATCTCATGGCGCATAAAGTGTTCGAACCAAACCTTCACCAGAGATATAGTTATGACGTTTAAACTATTTTCCTAACATTTCTATAAACAGTGTTCGCTGTGTACTCAATACAGTTTAAGCACAGGACGACCTGTCGCTGAGCGATTGGCGTGCTTGCAATTACTTGTATATAACAAAGGAAGCAACCTATCGCAACATATTTTCCTTAATAAACTGAAAATTCACATAAATGTCACTGACAAATGATATATTTTGTATTCATTATCAAATAAAAAATACTTTTCCAGTGAGGAATAACTTTTGTTAATTTTTGAAAAGGAGAAAGAAATGTCTTCAAGGGCAATAGCCAACGCTCCCTTTTATATCACTATAGGACACCAGAAATAGTCAGTCTGTCTAAATTATACATAATAAAGAACATAGAAACATCGAGTTGTAAACCAAAGCTTTTCTCCCGTCGATACAAATCAACAAGTTAACGGATCTTGGACAAGACCACCTCGAAAGCAGCACTATACGACCACGAGAAATCAATCACAAAGGACAGTCGCCTTTTGTAATACATCTGATTTATAGTTTTATGGTCACTCAATCTTCATGCCACTGCAACTGTTTGTAACTACGATAAGCTTTCTCCTTTTTTGCTTCTTTTTTCTGTAAGTTTTTGTCCCTTTTTGCTGTTTACTTGTATACAGCTTGATTCAATTGAGTCCCAAACCTTCCTCTCTGGATGGTTCGTCGTATTCCATTCAACAAGTAAAGGAAGTGACCCTAATATTCAACTCCTGGTGATGTATCAGTATTTGGGATCTATTATTGAACCAAATACTTAAATCAGGGTATTGAACAAAATAAATTCCCTGACTTTTCTGAGTTGCCCACGTAGCTATTTCCAGAACACCACACGTATTTAGTAAACACGGAAGTTAAGAATTACACACATTTTTCATGGTGCTATAAAACATTTTTTCCAGTGGATGTTTGAAGCTTCAAGCTTCTTCAAAGACGTCTTACTTAATAAAAAGAAAAAAAAGAAGAAAAAAGCGTAGGCCTACTCTAAAAAAAAAAACAAAATTTTATAAGAAAATCTACACAGACAAGTAAGAAAGCAACCAATGTTTGCCATTTCTGACTTTTACAGAACTGTTTACTTGTAAGCTGATTTCCTTATCTATTTCCAGATTTTTAAGAAGGTTTATAAGGTCAGTAGGAACTCTGCAAATAAGCAGAGACACTAGGAACGTGTACTAAATAAGAAATGCCTGTCCTCCTGCATGTACATTATCTTCTTAATGAAGGGTTTTATCGCCAAATGATTACTATACAATGTGACCTCTATTCACCAAATGCTGACCGTTACAATATACACACAAACAATCAAACATTTGTTTCGTGGAATTTGATGAAAATTACATTTTATAGATTCAATTATGGAATCTAATCAACATAAATAATTTTACACACTAAAAAAATCAATCCATTTTGGAATGAAGAGTTCTCAATCTATCTTTGGAATATCTAGAGTTATAATATTTTTATAATTTATTTTTAAAATAACATGTTGCCAGTGTTAGTGGGCTATCTTAAAGACGATTTACGCAAAATTTGATAAAGAATATAGCCTACCAATACCAGCAGAAATAGTGTTCTTCAACTAAATGGAGTCTGATCACTGCTTTCAAGTAAACAGCTATGAGTATGATCAACATTCACATGCAATAATCTGACAATGAACAGAGATACAATTAAGCTAATAATGCAGTGATAAGCATAACAATGGATTAAGAGAAACCAGGAAGAGAGATGCATGAACATATGTGATATGATAGGCGGTTCTTTTTTTAAAAAAAAATAATACGAGAGATATTTTTGAAATACTAACATTAGTTACCTCATTTCTGCGGATAGATGGCAGATATATCAACTTTTGAGCAAATCTAATTTGCCTTATTATTTGTTAATTAATAGGTCCGTCTAACAATTTAATTACCCTAACTACTTGTTACTTAACTGTGATATCTAATTATTGTTTCTCTAGATATAAAAAATAATACCTAACGGAATTCTTTACATTTTCTCAATTTTACTATTAAAACTTGAGCACTTGAGTAACTAAACTTGAGTAACTCAATTTTACTATAACCTTGAAGTATACCGAGATAAACCACCAAAATTAGCCTCAAAATGTAGTATATTTACCTATCTAATTATAATGTCAATGAATTTCGCATAATGTAAGACTAGCCTGACTTTATACATGTATAAGCTAATCAATAATGTGTGTTTTGGAAAATGAAATTTGATATTTTCTGGACATTTCAATCTTTAATTATTCCTCCTGTATTATTTTTTCTTTTAAACGACATTTCTGATCACGCCTTCTGACCACGATTTTCAAACAACCTTTTGTCAGCCTAACTCCTTCAGTATATTCCAATTCTGAATAACTCATATGGATAACACCTAAAAAACGCATACTTCGAAATTTCTTTCTAATTGCGTCTGGAACGCAAATATAATATTCATACCCAAGAAATCAACTCAAATTAATAGCCCTTTTTTGAATATTTGTTATGCATTATTGTAACTTTTGTTTTCTAGTTGGTCTAAATATGTTTGTTCCGCTGAGTTAAAAAAAATGTCATCCAAAAGTTTCTATCACGTCAGGTTTTCGCAGAAAAGAAATACTAATGTGTTACAGAGAATAATCAAGAGTGCAGTCTTGTTAAAACTTTCCCTTTTCTAAATCTTCTCTGGTGTTCCTCTGTGCAGTCTTTGTTCAACATCCAACAGTAGTCGGCCATCATGTGAACACTCCACTTTCCTTGGTATCTCTTCCCCATCAGTTTTATTTCCTGATGGAATCTCCCACCATGTTCTTCTGTAAAATCACCTAGATTTTCATGAAAATAATCTAGATGTACCTGAAGAAAATGCACTTTAACGCTCATGTTACAACCGAATTGTTTGTAACTTTCTAGCAGCTCTTTCAGGGGTAATTTACGGTCTTTTGTTTCCCAAAAATGCGTACGACATTTTTCAAAATATTCAAAGCTCTCTTTTCAAAATCATTCACCGTATTCTGGAAACCCTTGTCCCCAATTAATTTTCGTATCTGCGGGTCTGCGAAAATCTTCTGATAAGTGATTGAAGGGAACCTTCCACCAAAATACTTGAAGCGATCAAACTCACACCGCTCCAGGTGTTAAAAATATATTAGGAAAATGTGACGTTATAGCGAAAAAATAACGTAATCAGCTGTAAAAATCCGTTCGGAAACAGCTGTCACTTTGAAAATAACGAAACCTTGCAGATTCGTGGCTGGTGATAGGTTACGTTGTAGCAATTCAAGCACTATTTTTTGTCCAGTGTAGTTTTTAATCACTTTTAGCTCGAAAACAACTTATACAAAATGAAAAGCACTTCCAATGAACTTATATCTTGTGTAATTTTATTTCTTGACTGTCATATATTTTTTTTTGGGGGGGGGGGTAATATTCTAAATTTATTATTATTACTATTTTGTGCCGAATTAAACGCTGTGTGAAATCTAGTCATCAGATAACCTCCACCACCTCGACCAATTGAGATGATGAATTCGGCTTCTGATGATTATCCACCGAAGCTGCTTTTGTAGATTCGTGCTGTGTCTCCATCTATCATCCAAAACTCCGAAGGGAAGAAAGGAGAAATCCAAAGAGGAAGATCCACCGTTTACAATGCACAACTTTTTTTTCTTATCTCTGCTTTGTAGTAAATTCTACCTAATCTGTCACTGCCTATTTTCTTTGGTGTTGGTCATCTCGTTAAGGGCCTCCCTTCTTTCTTTCTTTTTCACAATTCGTTATTAAACCCGTTCCATGATCCAATACATGCAACTCTCTCAAGCCAACACAGCAAGGGCGAAATGATTGCATCTCGTTACTTTTTTTTTTAAAGGGAAGTCTGTCTGGTATATAGCCAGGCACTACCACCATGTTCGAACTATTTTTTTTTTAAAGAAAAAGAAATCAAACCCATTATTCATGCTGTTTTGGTGATGAAATAAATTATTTTTATCAGAAAGCGAATATTGGGAAGAACACGGGATCTTCTCTACATAGGATGTTGCGATAGGGACCAAGAATAAAATGTCAAGCTCTATTACAACCGAGGCGGATTTTGTTAACATAAAAATTATTTTAAAGATGTTTCGAAAGTAGCTCCTAATTAATTTAGTTATAACGTGACGTCGAGGACGCCCTTTTTCAAAGTAGTAGAGAATTGGCAGTTGTTAAGCAATATAATTATTTAAAATACTTCAACATTACTTTTAAAATCGCATATCACATTTATTTTTTATGGGGTACAAAGATAACATCATATCACGGTCTGAGGGATGACGTTAATTGGCGAATGCTCTTCCGGAACAAGGTTGAAGAAGGTAGAGGCCAGGGCTTTGGTTTAGGTCTGTATAACTCCAATATTATTCTGGTGAAACTGATGAAAGGCCTGAATAACTTCAGTCAGATTGACCGGCACCAGGATTCGACTCTTCTTGTTTCCTTATTCCGAAATATGTGACATAGGCACCGGCCACAGGGATTGGATATCTACATCATAGAAAGAAAATGTATATTATATTGAATATAATTTCCATGATAAATATCCCGCCCAGAGGGAAGTTGGTAACCCAAAAGTCCTTGAGTAAGGTGATGAGATGTTTGATGCTTTGCAATTGTTTATTATCGGATGGAAGTGATTTTTAAAGTGCTAAGAAATGAACCTATAGTTTGAAGTAAATTTCAAAGTAGTACAACCCACCAGTAATAATTACAAATTCACTAAGGGTCTTCCTCGCTTCACCCCCCACCCCCACAATTTTTAACATTTTTCAAAATATTTTTAAAATAATAAGAGTAAGCGCAAAGCGCACTATCAAAAATGTAAGCGCAAAGCGCACTACAACTTACAAATTACTATGGAATACAGTGGATAGCGAATTTATCCCAGCTTCCGTCAATATTTTTGCTTTTTCCCTTAGCTTTGAACCACACATTGAAACACTTTTAATTTAATGAAAAATGTACAAAATTGCTGAAATTTTCTTCGGAATAGAGCTGTCAATAGTGTTGACCACGAGACGAGATTGAAGTTGTCTCGCCTCCAAAATGTCTTCTCCCTAAAATGTCTCTTTTCGAAAATATGCATATTGTATATTACAAGAGAGTGAGTTCTGATTCTGTTTCGTTCGTTTTCCATACACATCTCTTTATCTCGTCTCGTGGGTCACACTAGCTGTAAATATTAGCATAAATTGACAATCGATTAATAGAACAATTAATTGCTCGGAAATCCGAAATTCGATTATTCTAAAAAAAAATCGTTATCCGGATAATTATCTGAATAGACCTAATCAAACTACTATCCTAGAAACGTAAATTCGAACAATTCTGATAAAGGATTATTGGATAATTTTTCGAACAATGGGTAATCGAATAAGTGTGTGTGTGTATGTGTGAAAGTTATTTTTTACAATTACAGGGATATCCATTTATCCGATTATTAGGATATTCTATATCTGATTTATACAATGAAATTATCAGCGATAAATAAAAATAACTCACTTGAAATGTGCAAAAGATGCTTTTAAAATATGAAATATGTGTATGTTATTTTTTACAGTGTAACTTTCATTATGCGAAGAAAATGTATGTACCTACAGAAATGGGTTAGAGATATGTTTTAATTTTGTTCTTAAATTAAAATAGGTTCGGAGGTTGTGACCCTACTAATGTTCTGAATTGCTTCTAAGAGTGTTCCTTTCCCTTTGTTGTTCAAACTTCTATTTTGTCTTCTTTTGTCCTCTGGGAGAAGGTTTCCGTTCCTTTTCCTTCTATCTCAAGTGATATCTTGATCCACGACAGCAAAGCTTGCCCTCGGAAACACAATGGCATATTATGATGCTCATTTGTTTCTTTCTCTTTTTTGTTGGGTCTCTCCCCAAAGCAGGCTTTTCAATTAGGGCTTTCTCTCCTCCTTAAAAGTCACTTTTTTACTTTTAAAAAATGTCTGCGATGATGGCAAAAAGGAAGACAGATACCTTTGGTTTCTACCTGAGTGAAAATATAATAGATTATTCTATTATAAGGAAAATTGAATAAGAATTCGAAGAAACCACTGATGTCCAGGTTTGATCTTATAAAACGACATCTATCACAGCTATCTCTTTCTAGGATATATTGACGTAATGATGCTTTACGATATAAAGAAAAAAATGGATACAATTACGAACACAACACTCACTATAGGAGCCCCAGATTTATCACCCTGATAAAATACAGATTTGATTGATTGCAAATGGTGTGTGTGTGAGGGAGGGGGGGGGTGCTGAATATTTAATTTTAAAAAAATCCACAAATTCCCCTTGATGGCAAGAAATTATAATTTTGTTCGCTTTTGATTGATTCTGAAGATTTAAAATAAGTAACACAAGTTTCCAGCGTTACCGCTAGATGGTAGGAGAGTATACGTTTCTTCTCTCCCAACGTGTTTTTCTTCAGGAGCTGTAGTAAAAAGTTCCTGCTTGTTAAATTCCTGTCGAATAATGTAATAAAACTGTCGTTGATTGAACAAATCAATATTTTTTTTCGCTCTTTTCCTGATTACTAACACGTCGGAAAATAGTTTTTAACTTACTGCATATTCTTTTGTTTTTGTATAATAAAATGGAAATTTCATTAAGACCCCAAAGTTTTAGAAAGTCACTCGGTAATAACGTCGTGAATTTGTAATAAAAAGGTTCTGGGTTCGAAACCATGGCCTGAGCAATATTTTCTCAGTTACACAGGCAAATTTTGATTTAAGCAAAGAGTACCTTTCCTTCAGAAGGTTTTACTTTCAACAAATTTTAGTAATGGGTCAACTATCAATACAACTTTTACGTACCCATCCGTTTTGAGCAACGCTTTCCCACGATGTAGGTTAAACGTTGGTACTTTCGTGACATTTGCTAATTTCATGATAGGGAAAGTTAAGGTAATTTGGAAATATTTTGTTGAAAACGTAATATTTTATTTGTTTCACAGTGCACTGATATTGGTACGGAAGATCTCAATGAACAACGCAGCTTGAAGCAACTTAACTTTATCTGCTGCGTCAAGTCGGGAAGCCTACAACCCAAGGGTTCTTAGCAACAAGCATATAAAAATAGAACTGCCAAATTACATTACCCTTAATTGGATTTGGCACAGCCACAGCATTACCAAGACTTGTAAATTTAGCCATTAGATGACTCCAGAGGTATTGCCTATATTCTTCTTGATACTTGTAACTCGACAACTTTTGGCAATACCGTGGATGTGTAAAACGCAGTGTCACGAAGTTACCAACCTTTGCTCTATATCACATAAAATAAGATAGTATTGTATCGATGCGCTAGAAATAGAATCAGTATGGAAAATACGAAAGTGAAGTCACTGCTAGCTCTGGGAAAAGTTACCATTAATAGCAACGCATCGCAGGAGCATCATCCTCTGGTTTAATACATATCTACTCTAGAAAATCTAGTTTAATATACGTCGCTTATGATATTCAAGGAGTGGAGATAAAAAAATAATCGGTATCAAATTCATATTCAGCCGTTTTCCATCCCCATTTCCCTTCCACATATCTCGATCTGCTGCTATCATCATCCATGTAACTCCTGAAAAACGCTTGATTTCATCTACCCATCTTGCATTTGGGCGTCGTCTCGGTCGTTTCTTGTTTCGAGGAATCCAATGTAGTATATTTGTCGTCCATCTTTCATCTGCTCGTCTAGCTATGCGACCGGCCCATCTCCACTTCATCTTCTTCGCAGTCTTGATTACATCCTCTACCTTCGTATGTGCGCTAATCCATTAATTTGATTTCCTGTCCCTCCTAGTTATTCCTAGCATGGATCTCTCCATTGCTCTTTGTGTTACGCTTAATCTTTGAGCTGTTTGCGCATTCAATGTCCAAGTTTCACAGCCGTACATCATCACAAGTAAGACACATTGATTATAAACTTTACGCTTCAGACACATTGGTAGTTTCTTTTTGAAAATAAAGTGTAGTCTTCCAAACGAACTCCACGCCATTTTACAGCCTCTATATATTTCACCCTTCAACTTTGCATTCGCTGTTTTGAGCTGACCTAGGTACACATACTCATCTATTATGCCTATTGTCTCCCCGGAAATCTTTATTTAATTCTTTGCAGTATGTTGATTCTACATTACGTTTGATTTACTTAAATTCATTTTAAGGCCTAATTTCGAACTCATGTTACAACATTTTTTCATTTTTTTTTTCATTTTGGGACCCACCTTCCACCCCTGTCTCTATGCATTCTTTGCACAAAATGGGTTGTGCACTTCCAAGGGCGTGCAGCACGAGCAGTTATTCGCTCTCCCCATTTTGGAACAGGCAGTCCCTAGAGATTCTCGGATTGCCGGTGTTCCGACAGTCCGAGAAGCTCCTTTGTTCCCTCAGTTTTGACCTCGGGTGGTGCGAGACGGACTTTGGACCAGGCGTCCAGAATGTTCTCCTGGTCTTTATTCATGTTACACAGTTCTTCCATCCTGGTTTGTAGTTCTTCTGCACTTGAAGCAAACAGGACAATATCATCAGCAAATCGTAGGTGATGAAGATATTCGCCGTTAATTTTTATTCCAACTTCATCCCAGTTGAAATTTTGGAACACTCTCCAGGACCGCAGAACCGCGCTTTTGGGGAGATTGAACCTCCTTGCCTTACCCCTTTTCCAACTTTAAATTGTGCGTTTTCTTGATGTAACCAATTGACAGATGTAGCAGTCGAGTAGATGTTTTTGCAGTAACGTGATGTATGCACTTTCGATGCCTTCATGTACACACGCTGCCAAAGAGACTGAATCGAAAGTCTTTTCAAAATCTGTGAATC
>JAGDQP010002998.1:0-26391 GCA_022664845.1 Lepisma saccharinum
TTCATGAATATACAATATTTTGCAAAATCTGAATTGGATTTGTATCATATGTGCCTTCTTAGACTGTCACCGGAAAAAAAATATATCTGAATGGGCCCTCCCAAACTTACAGTGAAATCGGCGCCCTTGGCTATAGCTAGAACGGTGTGGAAAATGTTTTAGTTGGCCATTTTGAATCCAAGATGGCGACCTTTTCAAAATGTCTAAACTACTCTTGATAATACTTTTTTTTGCCAAATTTCGTATCTCTAGCTCAAACGGTGTTCAAAATAGATTTTTGGGGTCCGCCATTTTGGATCAAAGATGGCGTCTTTGGAGACATTTTGTAATATTTTCGTAACTTACTGGTGATGATGTACCGTCATACCAAATTTCGTTTTCCTATCTCCAGCCGTTTAGGCTGTGCGTTCTATGGAAAATTCATTTTGGGGTCCATTTTGGATCCAAGATGTCGACTTCTTTCAACATTTTGTAATATTTTCTTAATCTGCTAATGCTGATGTACCGTCATACCAAATTTTGTTTTTCTAGCTCCATCCATTTAGGCTGTGTAATGCGTTCCCAAAACCTTGGTCTTTTTCGGTGCGACATACTAGCTCTTGCAGATTGAATTATTTTTCAGTCTCAAGAACGAAGAGATTAGAAGAAATATTTGCTGAGTCAATTTAACAAAGCTATTGTTATTGTCATTTTCAATGTTCTTTTGTACTAAATACTGTGCTTAAAATTGTTTGTGGTTTCTTTCTTGAACCTAATCACCATGAAATCTTTCATTGGCGGAAGAAGGGCACATAACATGCATACACAATTATCTATACATTTTCATGCAAACTCTGAATTCTATCAGGTTAGTTAACAGTTTTCAAACCTGATTCCATGCTCTTTATACTGATGTCAGCGACATAAATAATATTTCAAAACCTTCTTGGTAAAATAGAATCTAAATCTTTACCAGCAGTTTACTGAAAATGCGTTTTTGAGCTATGTACCCTTTTCCCGGCAATGTCTTCAATTTCTCTTAACGTTAGAGTAGGTTAAGATTAAGTTATATTGGGTCAGGCCATCATGTCATTACGGTTAATATCCGAAGTAAATCCAACAATGTTACAAACTGAGTTTAGTTTCAAAATTCTGGAATAATACAGGATCCAACTCATAACCATTACTTTTTTATTGCATATATATGCATCACTAAAAAAATAAAGAACTAGCACATGCAGAAAAAAATTGATTTTATTTTACGAAATTTTAGGTTTTTAGAAATTCTTAGTCAATTATATATCCAATTCCCACTCGCATGTCTTATACGTGGGATAAGCCTGCAGTAGCATTCATAATAAACTCTTCAGAGACTGATGTATCGAAGCGTCGACTTATAATCCGAACAATTTTGTCAATATGTATGAAGGCCATGCAAGTAATGATTTGATTATCTTGTAGAATGTGTTTTCTTTGCTCTTCTGTTCGGTGTCCACTTTGTTACTTGATGAGCTTCTTAGAAGCGAGAGAGTAGTATCATCGTTTGCAATCCAAGTTACTGACTCGGTTTTGGCGAACTTTGAATCGTGTAGCGCTCTGAAACGTATTTCAAACTTATATTTGCCTGTAAGATTTCCTTTTGGCACCAAGTTAACGTTTCCCCATAATGACATTGCAGTTCTATCATCAGAATCATATTTACTGTTTTGAGTTTTGAAATTGCAGAACCTCATTGGGCCGTTTTTAATTGGGCATTCAAGATTGATTTGGTAGGACTGCGATGTATGAAGTTCTTCGTCAGGTAGGAGACATTCACAGATCTTTTTATTAAAGTTCTGTCTGCAATCCATTTCCCTATCCGATCTTGTATTTATAAGATAAGTACAATTTACTGGCATCCTAAAATCGCAAATATCTATATTTCCTCCACATTTAAGTAATTGGATGTTCCGAACATGTTTGTGGATAAGGTAAATCATGTTATTCCACCTTACGAATTGCCTGATGAATCTCGATAGGTGTTCTGGATTAACAGACTCTGATCCATCGTCAGAGACATTAATGGGAAGTCCGTTCCTCATTTTAGAATTCCAAAAGGTGAATTTTCCAATCAGCGAGCAATTTACGTTATCGTATGTCAGCATCATTTCGTGGCTGGTATTGATACCGCTATCAAGAATGTCGAAAATTTTGGCACCCATTCCTCCACGACAAATTTTCGGTTCCTCCTCCTTCTCAAAGTAGTCCATAAAGCTTGTGTTTAAGAAGTAAAGTTTGTCAGCGATGTTATCGGTTGTTATCCACTGAATTATTTTATTTTCATCTACTCTGCGAATAACGCGATTAATCTCATCAAGAATGGCTCCACCAGAGAAATTTACAAGACCTCTCTTGACATACCTCCAACAAACAGCTTGAAGAATCCTTATTTCTGAAAGAACAAAGAACAAGAAGTGATATTGTGCTGACACACGAATAGCTTCCTGTGCTTCCAACTCACGGCTAGACTCAAGTTTCAGTTTTTCCAAACTCCGACGAAGACGTTGAAAAGCAACAGTAAATCCCTCCTTAAGTAGCTTGTTACCAATTTCACAAAATATTTGGCAGACAGACCTAATTTTCGCGATGTCCTTGTACTTAAGGTAGCTGAGAATAAGGTTGAAGACTTTATCAGTGAGTTGAGACAAAGGGCTTCTTGATAAGCTGATATCACTTGTTATAAATGCTTGTTCCAATTCATTTCTTGTTGTCATATGTCTTAATTTAAGGTGATCAGAGAAATATTTTAATTTCGTTTCTTTTGATAATCTTTCAGACTGTAAACGTGAGAGACACTTGGAAACAATTGTTAGTGTGTTGTTGACGCTTGACGTACTCTCTGTCTCCAAGTTGTCTTCTTTCTCTTTGGCACTTAAATACTTCAATCTCTCTGAATCCTCGTTGCCAGATATGGTTTCCAAAGTTACTATTTCTTCTTGGCTTGAAACTGCCTTAGAACTTGTATCCATTTGTGTATCCGCCAAAGCATTGCACAAATCGGATCCTCTACTGTCTTCAATGGTACTTTCACTATATTCTATCTTCATGCTGTCAGTGCTTTCTGTGTAATGCGAACTCGAGTCCACCGACGAAGCCAAATGCATACTTTCCGATATTTTTGACTCAGAGACAAAATGTTTTGTGTCTCTAGGACTCGTATGAAAAGTGAATTGTTTTGTGTTTCTGTATAGTTCTTTCCCTCTAAATCCTGAATTTGGCTTTTTGACGTCGCGAGAGTGTTCTTGTTCCGAAGTCAATTTATTTATAGATCGTTTAGAATTTTTGGCTCGTAGTAATGATGTTCTATTATTAGTATAGCCTATTTTATTTCGTTTTGGTTGCTGCGAAGACCTTTCCTTGAATTCTGTTGAATTCTCTTTACTAAGCTTCTTTTTCGGAGAGTCTTGGTCGACGGCTTCTTCCTTAAGAATGACAATTGATTCTTGTGATGAAGGTTGTGAATGTTTGCGCTTGGTAAGTCTACCGTCTACACTATTTGCAAACTGCGCTGCAGGTGAATTTGGACGATGTTTGTGTTCAATTTTACTTTGGTGGACAATTGTTATTTCACTATCTGAAGATAGAATGCTTTGTTCGGATGCATTTCTTCGACTTGCGACACCTCTGCGTAAGTACTTGCACCTGTAATTTACCGGATCGGATTTCAGTGTCTCTGGTGAAGTTTTGACTTTTATTGGAGCACCTGTGACTTGAAATTCTGTTTGTCGAACTGGTGCTATTTCTTTGAACGACGGTTTCTTGTAGGTACTTTCTCCTGTTTTCTGGGTTTCTTCCTGTGATTTATTTCTTATAGTATCAGGTTTTGCTATAGAAGCCGAGTTCTTGGTCCCCTGTTTTAGAGATGTAACATAGGAAGATCTGTGTTTAGGTTGTGACAGTACCGTAGCATTCAGTGCCTTTGATTTAACACTCTTCTGTGATTGTTCATTTATCTTAGATTTAGCTACGAAAGGATTTTCCATTCTGATGTGTTTATGTGAAGTGGACAATTTACGCGAGATGCAGCAAGAATCCAAAATGCTCTGGAGAGTTTACATGAAGCTGACGGCGTTTGATGGAATAAAAGTTTGGGAATTATATTTTCCCTCACATCACCTGTGCGTATAATCAATTGAAGTTGCCACGCTACGTGCTTGATTTTATATTCACAACACTATAAACAATGCTTTGTATTTCTATATTTAACATAACATATTTCTTTCTACCATTATTGGTCGTAAGTTTTATTTAAGACCCTTTTAAACATTACTTTTCTGATTATTCTCTAATTATTTTGAATTTATTTATGTGGGCAACTTTGGCTCCGACAGATTTTTCCAGTTATACAATTATTACTATACAGAATGGTCCTACAGTAACAACCTATTTCGCAAAACACAAATTGTGATAAAATAAAATGTTCTCATTTCCTACTTAATGTAATAACATTATGTTGTAATTAAATTTATTTATGGTCTTTAGGCATCCATGGCTATGATTGAGATAAGACCGAGGGAAGGATGCGGGAAGGAGACGCTAGTGCCTAAATTGAAGGTGAAATCCCCGCATTCGCCTAGTTATACTGAGAGAAAACCTTAAAAAAACGTTAGTGAGGATGTTCGACCGCTGGTATCGAACATAGGACCTGAAGAATGCGAACGTTATACTACAAGTCTTGCATATTTGTTAATATTTTTACTTTAGTTTTTAGTTTCTTTTTCTTGTGTGCAGACCAAATTCAACTGATTTCATTGACAAATCGCTAATAGCGGTGGGTTTAAATCTTTCAAACTTTGATATCATTTTGTTAACGTCATGGCTTTCATTATTGTCTGCAACATAAACTCATTCCTCCACATTGATCTTCCATAATATGCGTATGACAAAACTAAAATAAGAAGATGTAACTCACCATCTGATATAAATGTAAATATTTCGAACATGGTGTGGTTAATGTAGAAAATGTAGAGGCCTATTGAAAAGTAACTGGTTAATGTAGAAAAATAATATAATATTATTGAAGATACTTTTTCATCTTTAGCAGTGTTCCAGAGGCTTCTGTGGTTAGATAATTTTATTATTGAATGAGGTTCACTGTGTATGTATCATGCCTATGGTATAAAGGGCGAGTCACGGTCTGCTAACATGACTTGTGAAATAATAATAGTATACAACGTAGAAACACATAATTTAGCTAGTGATGTAATTTTAATGCAAGATAAAAGATATATAAAGTTGTATGACTGGCGTAGTCCTACTAATAGAACTATTATTATTTCAAGCTAAAGATAAAATATTTATCGACTAAGCTACTACGAAATGCTACATAGAAAACAATCTAGGTCGAAGGGGGCTAATTTCTGGAGCTGCGATGTTTTCTATATTATCAGAAATATCGATCACACAGCGGTCTATACGACAGTAATGACGCAAGTAAGGTAAATGAGGAAGTAAGCTAACGAGGAAACAACAACAGTCACATATACAGATTTTGGAAATTTCGGTGTTATCTGAAATAACTTTAATTACTGCATCTACTGTATTGATTATTACTGTCCAAATTGATTCTGAACAAAGTTATAAACGTTTCAACAACTTTTGCGACCGACCTAAAATTCACCGTAAATAGCACTGACAAGGGAGGGTCACGATAATTGTCGCTGAGATCTTAATAAAAAATAATGCTATTTTGATAGAGGATCTGATTTTGGTCTGATAGAGGATGGTGAGATATGGAGAATGGACAAGGGGGCGGAGCTAGGGGGGGAGGGTGAAACCTCGAAATTCACATAAGTTAAATAAAAGATATATCCATAGTGTTTCAGAATAAAGGACGGAATTTTCGGGAGGTGATTTCTGGCATCAAAACAAGTAAAAAAGATCATTTGAACATTAGTGCAATTTCACTTATCTTTGGAGATACAGCGTTCCCAACTTTGATTCCAAAATCGATGCCTAGTAATGGGAGGAAATGAATAATTCTCAGTAAGTCAGAAAGGAGTGATTGAATGAAAGTTCCGTTTCCGGAAATTTGTTTCTAGCTACATGGTGGACATTAGGAGTGAAAACACCAAGTCACCAGTTTGTCAGTTTTGCCAACTAGGTATAAAGTTTAAATTTTTTAAATAACAGTTCGTCGTTTTATTGGATATTTTACATCGTCTAGTGATAGTAAACAACATACTTAAAGCACACACAACAGTGTTGCAAACTACGGATAAGACAAAGAGTTTTCGCGACCTTATACAAACTACAGGGCAGTCAATCTGAAATCGTTCACTTTGTTAATCGACCTCTTCCAAATAATAATAATAATTATTATATTTCTTATATTAGAATAGTTGAAAATTTTTCAGTAGTTTACAAAAATATGTAATACTCCGTACTAGTTTTTAATAGGACATTCAAACAGAAACTATTTTTCCCCTTTAAATTTGCTTGATAATTTTAGTTCTCTGCATGATAAGCCTAAATCGTAACTGAAGTGATCAAAATGGTATCCAAATGTGATTGTCAAAACAAAATAAATTCCTGCTTTAGGAGGCTTTGTCATACGGACCGGATTGAATATCAGCGTTGATCTTTTGTACACTATTACACATCAAATTCTATTGAATGTATACAAAATATGAAGGGTGATATGTGGTTCCTTAATTTTTTGTGAAAGTTTGAAAATCCAAAAAATCGTATTTTATGCGTATTGGAGGCACGACGTCTCTGGTGGGACAAAGTATAAAAATCTATTGTTTCACATGTTGTACCGTTATATAAGGAGAACATATGGTAGAAATGTTAAGTTTGATATTTGAGTTTGAACGGACTATTCATTTGCAAATTGGGGATATAATACTCGTACGCGCTTTGGTAAACATATTTTCAAAGCACGCACGAACATTATTAATCCTAAATTTGCAAATTTTAAACTCCGTCGAGACTCAAATATCATATTTGAAATTACTACATGTTCTCCTTACATAATTGTACAACATTTGAAAAAATATACTTTTTTATGTTTTGTCCCACCAGAGATATCGGGCGTCCAATACGCATAAAATACGAATTTTTGGATTTTCAAACATCCATAAATAATTAAGGAACCACATGTCAGCCTTCAAATTTTGTACATTCGATAGAATTTGATGTGTACTAGTGTACAAAAGATCAACGCTGATATATTCAATCCGCTCCGTACGACAAAACCTCCTAAAGCAGGAATTTATTTTGTTTTGACAATCACATTTGGATACCATTTTGATCACTTCAGTTACGTTTTAGGCTTATCATGCAGAGAACTAAAATTATCAAGCAGATTTAAAGGGGGGGAAATGGTTTCTGTTTGAATGTTCTATGAAAAACCAGTACAGAGATATTAATGTTTTGTAAACTACTGCAAAAATGGCGGCCATTAATTAATAGATTGGGATAGAATTAAAAGAATACCCGTTTTCTACTACTCTAATATAATAATAATAATTATTATTATTTGAAAGAGGTCAATTAACCAAACTGAACGATTTCAGATAGATACCTAGTTGGCAACACTGACAAAATGATGTTTTCACTCCTGATGTCCATCATGTTGCTACAAACAAATTTCCGGAAACGGAAATTTCATTCAATGACTCGTTTCTGGCTTATTGAGAATTATTCATTTCCTCCCATTACTAGGCGTCGATTTTGGAATCAAAGTTGGAAACGCTGTATCTCCAAAGCTAAGTGAAATTTCACTAATGTTCAAATGATTTTTTTTACTTGTTTGATACCAGAAATCGCCTCCCGAAAGTTCCGTTCTTTATTCTGAAACACTGTGGATATATCCTTTATTTAACTTCTGTGCATTTCGAGGTTTCACCCCACACTTGCCCATCACACCTTAAATTTTGGCATTCTCCATATCTCACCATCCTCTATAGATGCACTATGTTTGATTAGGATCTCAGCGACAACATATCGTGACCCTGCCTTGTGAGAATATCAACGACTTAATTCTGATCGTTGAAAGATCACAAGAGTCAAAAAATCTGAGTGAATGATGAACAGCTTTGTCATAAGTAAATGATAAACAGGGTTGAGCAAACCGACTTTAAAAATGAGCTTAACTCAACTCAGACTCAAGCCATAAAATAACTCAAAGTATGCATCACTAATTTTACGCTCATTTTCACATAAACTACACTCAATTTGTGCTTGAGCGGTAAGTTTTGAAATCTATACATGTATACACATTGACTACGAATACGATTTTTCAATATCGAAATACCACAATACTGTTTGACTTTTGATTACCATAGTACTGTTAACGCCCATTCATTTATCTTCATTTTAATGCATTTAAATTCATTTTATCTTTTATCTAACAGTTTTGATTACACCACCAATAAATACCAATGGGAAACATAATAACATTAATACGAGTATAATTATAATCATAAACTCTCTCTTCTTCTTCTCTCTCTCTGTCTGTATATAAGTCAACATTTTGAACAATGAGGTACTAACATCAAGCTCACAATTATTTTGAATTCTCGTTCACTTCTTAATTTTGACTTTCATGCAAATCGTTCAAGTACATGAGGAATGTGATTCATTGAACCCGGAATCACACATCCTATCGAATGAGTATCCACCATTTTGGTTTCTGAGTTAACAGCTCCAAGGAAACAAAAGTTGCTTTCCACTTCAATGTGCCGAGTGATCGAAAACTACTGTGCACTGAATGTACGTCTTGTAATGTTTATTTTATCAATGAAACCATTAACTCAGAAAGATAGCCAGATTAACCGAACTCATTGAACGTGACATCTGGGGAATGGTTTTTGTGCAATTCTTCCTACTGCTGCCACAATTTCTGGAGGACTTTTTGTAAATCGCATCATCTATCGGGAATTGTAGCCTGCCCAGGCTATCGAATCTGCCACCGCTTGACTCTTTTTGTGTGGGGAGTATTGACGGAGGAAGTTGCACGCAGGTAATCCGCACTCAATAACATAAACTTATCCATTTAGAGTTTATTGATTTCAACTCACCTAACATAGTATTACCCACGCAACTACAATTAACATATTCGGCATCTGTTAAATATACGAATTGTGATCTTATCTACAAAGTAGATTAATGATTCATACTTCCGTAGTAGGTCGAAATTCCATAACAACATTTCAATCGCCTTTTGTCCAAGACTTGGAAGTTCTTGAAATATTCAACAGATGGCTGAACATATCGTCTTTTCGACTATCTACCCTCTCGCCTTTTGAATGGAAACAGACGACGTCAGAAGCCTCTGGTAAGTGTAAGGTGGTTAATCCTCAAAGGTCTCCTTCTTTTCTGGTTCCTGTTGAGGAGGTATTGTATACTTAAGGTAAATTATAACATAATGAAATTAGTAACGATTTGGCAATATAGATAAATTCCATGAATCATGTACGATGAGATGCTAAAACAGCTTTCATGTTTCATTCTCGTATTTTTCTTTATTCGATAAGATGTTCTCACCAACGGAGTTAAATCTAATACCGATATTAATGCCTATTGTAACGGTGTTTACACTCGGGGAATCTTAGTCCCCCGAGCACCTCCTTATTTTGTGCACCAGAGTGTAAATTGCAAATTGACTTTCGATCATCACTACTCGTAGTTTATATTCATTTTTTCTCTTAGGTCGATTAATATTTTGTTTAATATTCTACTAAAGTAATATACTAAGAGTGAAATGTATGTTTGCAAATACTTTTGTTTTTTCTTTAAGTTGTATTTAGTGAAGCGGTATTATGAAATCACACACAATTAGGATACCATTGGTCCCAAGGTATTTAGGAACTATTGCATCAAAATGGAAGACCTACATTATACCAGAACTATGCAGCTATTCCCTCTGAAAGGAACAAAAAATGTTTAGAAATGATAAAACTATGTGACTGATGCGTTATTCAAACATCGCTTTAATTATAAATGCTATGCATACTTTATTGAAAATATTACGGAATTAGACGACTTTACCCTTTATCCGAGTAATGTTAAAAGATCACGAAGAACGGTAGTTCTTCAAGTGACGCTAAGAAAGGAGTCTGTTAGCGGCACTCACATACAGTGACTAGCGTAATTATTCGGACACTGTAGTGTGGAATTTATTAGAAAGAAAAAAGAAAATGCACATAATCTGTGAATCATTTTCTGTTACAGCCAACAAATACAAATAAGTTGTCAATGCCTAAACAAATTAATGTTACATTGGAAATTATGCAAAGCGAAACAAACATAATGCAAATTTGGATGTCACAAAAATATTCGGACACGATAAAAGATAGAACATGTCTACGTAAACAAAAGGAACTCAATATCTCCTAGGCAATCCTTTCTGCTTGATAACGGCTCGTAGTCTATCCGGCATGCTGTTCAAAAATTTCCGAAAGGATGAATATACACATCTAAGTTTTCGTTTACAATAACTTTGTAATCTGCTCAAATTCTCAATGCCCCTGATTTTTTTTAACAATGACTATGGGCGTTGCCCATTGAGAATATTCAGTATGTTCTAATATGTTCTGCTGTTGTAGTTTTTCAATTGCTGATTTTACTTCATCTTCTAGACTGCAAGGTATACGATATGCCTTTCTAATTACAGGTGTTGCATTTGGTAAAAGCTTGATGCCAACCTCATATTATTATTTACTGGCTTTTGAACGTCATCATTAAAAACATCGTGAAACGCTGTTACCAACTGTTGTTTTAACTCTGCTATATTTGCATTAACATTCAATATAAACATCTGTGAATTACATTTTTCATTAAAATTAAAAATCTCTCTCCAGCATGGCTATATCTGATTTAGGCCAGATCTACCTAAAATAATATATTTTAATTCATTCTGTACTACAAAAAATGGCATGTCTGACACCTGTGAACCAATATGAACATTGAAATAAAGTTTACCAACACCCTGTAAATGTGGACCATTTGCTGCAAATAATTTTTCCATACTTGACTGAGGTTACTTAACCCCTGCTAAAGGACTGTATTCTTTATACGATATTATATTTGCACATGCTCCAATATATATTTCCGATATAATGTTCACATTCTCTATACGTACTGGTATTAAACAAGGTTTGACATCTAATAATGTTATATTGTTCACAACCGACATAGTATTTACATTATAAGGGTACCCATCAAAATCATTCTCTTTGGTTGCTGATCCATAAAACGACTAACGCCTTCACTTTCTTGTATATATGACTTGATTTTTTGTTTTAACCAACTTAATGATTTCTGACAACTTTTGTTCAACACCGAAGAATTGAACAAGTGCACCAAATTCTTTACGTCTGAAACTAATGTGCATTTCTTACGAACATTTTCTAACCCCCTTTTAGCATTTACGCTGTAAAAGTTCGTATCATACAACATTGTTTTAGATATCATCTTAAAAACTCTGATAACCTGAATTATTCAACAAATTAGTTGAACCAGCCTCGATCGCCAGTGTAAAATATGTTAGATTGAAACGGATATGTCAATTATGTAGAAATAGTAGTAGTGATATTGCGATGTTGGCTGATTCGTAGGTGGGGTGAGAGTTCTTAATTCAGGCTATCTGAAAACGTGAATATATAAAGAATAGATAGATGACATAGTCTCAAATACCATACTCATATTTATTGAATCTTAAAGTGCAAATCTCAGAATGCTTTGATACCAAATCATAAGTTCAGTATAACTTAGTTTTTTTATATTGTTGTGAATTAAAACTCAATCTTGGTCTTGGTCTTTATTTCTGCAAATAAAACTCAATCGATCAATCTAAAATTCATGTAATTTTCTTCAAGAAAATGACTATTTCTTAACATAACACAAAGTTATCTTTCCATACAGTATCATAATTCTAACAACGTGAAATATGTGTTCCTCTACATGAAAACATTGAAAAGTTATTTGCTATCAATTAGCAAAAACCTAAAACCATTTTAAAGCGACATAAAAGTAAAAAGAAAACAAGAAGAACTAAAATACTTGTCCAAACAAGGCAAAAATGGATTTTTGCTTGAAATGGTGCGCTCGTTACTTGCTTCAAAAATATCGCATTTTTATGGGAGTACTTTACACTTTCGCACTGATGATAATTTTCCGTAATTTTCACATATCTCATGCACCTAAAATTATATTGAATGAGCTTCGATTCTTTTTCATTGCTACCTTATTGAGAGAAAAGCGCGTGAAGGGCGCCTGCGGTGTCTACAAGGGAGGGCGTATCGGGACACGTCCCGGTGGCCCAGCACTGGCCTGCTTTGTAACTCTTTTTATTTCAAGATTTTATGCTGAACTACTGAATGATTAAATATATTACAATGTTCAAAACAGAAGTACAACAATAATAAACAAGCTAAGTAATGGTTTTATTATAGACAAATGGAAATTACGAAACGAATGTCGGAACTTGCCAATTTTAGAGTCAAAGACATAGATTTTCCCATCGTGTCCATGACTGATTCAACGTTGGCTTACCTCTGTCGAACTTGTAGCTACTGGGATCTAGTAGGGCTACAAGTGGAGAATACTAAGCGATTGTAAAGGACCTACCTCTTTTAGAGTCACGTTCGTAGTTTAGAGTCACGGTGTATAGATCATCTCTATTGGACTTGTAGTTACTTAGATCCAGGAGGGGTACACATGGAGAAAATTAAGCGACTGGAAAGGACCTGTCAGCTTTAGGGTCAAAGTTATAGGTTATTCCAAGGTATCATATAACAACGAATCCAATGATGTATGGCTCATCTCTGACGGACTTGAAGTTACTAAGATCTAAGAGGGGCACAAATGGAGAATACTAAGCGATTCAAAAGGAAGTGCCAGTCAAAATGATAATTGCCCCGTCGTTTCAGACCGTGACGAATCCAATGGGGTATAATTCATCTCTGTATGACTTGTAGTTACCGGGATCTAGGGGGGGGATGACAAACATACCATGTGAAAATACAAATAAAAAATAAAAAAAAACTAAGTAAATGAAAAGGACCTGTCAGTTTCATAGTCAAAGTCATGATTTTCCCCACCGTTTGAGATCGTGACGAATACAACGGTGTATGTCTCAACTCTTTCGGACTCGTAGTTGTTGAGATCTGGGGGTGGGGGGTAGAGAAGACGGACAGACAGACAGGACAAAACCTATCTATATCTTCTCCTATTCACTGACGTTCATACGAGTGCGCTAATAAGATTCCTGGAGTTTGAAACGTATCGGTAACTTTATTTGAAACTATAATAAATCCTACAATCTTTCTTGATATAGTTATTTTCCTAATCCTACAATGTTAAGTCACCTATGATGCAATTTGTTAGAGAAATTCATTACAAACACAAGAAAAGAGCTTAGGAAAGATGGCTTCGTTGAGCTTGTTCAATCAACTGCCAAAAATCAATGTTACGAGTGCTCCACAAATTGAACAAAAAGGATGCAGTTAAGTTTGTGGGCGACAGGATGTCGTAAAAGTTAGAAAGCTATATGAAATTGGGAAAACTTTTCTGTCTCTCTCTCTCGCTCGCTTTCTTTCTTTCTCTGTCTGTCTGCCTCTCTTTCTCACTCTCTCTCTCTCTCGCTCTCTCTCTCACACACACACACAGATACACAAATACACATACTATGAGTCTTCTTCGTGATTAGCAATAATTTTGCAACTGCGAAATTCAGCCATTATAAAGTGTAACTGCGGTGGAACACGAAGACTCAGTACACCAACACGTGGCAATTTACTTTATGAAAATTTTCCCCTAATTTTCTGTGTTCCAGAAAAATCTTCGATAGAAAATATAAACCCCCACTTGATGCCTCAGAAACTCATTTTCCTCTCATCAACTGTAGTTCTTTTGGTGATTGTATGAATTATAAGTGATAATTTGGATCTACTCATTCAAAATAGCGAAAATAACGGTGGAAGAAGCTAATTATCATAAGCCTCTGATGAGAGAAGGCAAATCCACGTAGAGAAGACGAATACATTTGCATTCTTGATGGAGATGTCTACCGCCAAGAGTAGAAGACAAGCTAATAAGTTTCTTCTCTCTGATTTATCTGACGTTTGAAGAAAATCACAACACTCTTAGCAAACAGTTATGTTTAATCTTTTTAGTGTGATCTCTGAAACTAAATCCATCTTACATGCATGAATTGCTAATCACAAAAATTAAACATGTCTTAAAAATCCAAAATCTTTTAGAAGAAACATTTTTTTTATTTGTCTTTGCTGTTAAATTTTATGGAAAAAGTTTGTAGTATTTGTACATGTAGTTGACTCTTATATTGTTTTCGATTATAGAGAGATCTCCTCTATACAAGCAGAGAATCTGCGAACTGGTGTAAATGGAAGGTCCGGTTTCGAAGACTCTCACACTGTGAAATATAGCCTAGGCGTGCACTAGCAACTTTCTCTGGGTGATTCTTTTATTGAGAAAGACATACTTCTAAATGAGAGCGCGTGCACTGCCAGTTTTAAAATCACCGTGATATAAAGAAATGAAACATGCTCAATTTAGGAAGATATTAAACTATTACTTTTAGAAATAGAACAGGTGTGTTTAAACCTGTCCGCGCGCACTAGCAACTGAATTGTTCAATTCAGTGGCTGCAGCTTGTAGATCCACCTGGGACCAGACTTTTGCCTTGAGACAAATCTTAGAAAAGAAACTGGAATACAATGGGACTGTTCACCAGTTTTTCATTGATCTTAAGAAAGCATATGACTCTGTCAAAAAGAAAAACTATACACCATCCTGGTACACTTTGGCATTCCGAAAAAAAACTTGTTCAACTAGTGAGGATGTGTCTCGGCGACCCCATAAGCAGAGTACAGATAGGTAATAATATATCAGATAGTTTTGAAATTCGTAACGGATTGAAACAAATTGATGCCTTATCACAATTACTGCTTAATTTTGTGTTAGTATGCAATTCAGAAAATAAAAGAGGACAAAATGGGATTAACATTGAATGGCTTGAATCAACTGTTCGTATACGCGGATGATGTAGATTCAACAGGGGAAGATATGTTAATAGATGCACTACATAGTAATACCGATATTTTAGTAGAAGCGTGCAATGAGATAGGTCTACAGGTAAACATAGAGAAAACAAAATATATGATAACAAGCCGAAACACAGGGAATGAAGGAAATAGGTACATAATAATTAAGATTGAGAACATAGATAAAGTAAACAAATTGAAATACATGGGAGCATATGTAACAAACAAAAACGAGGTCACGGAAAAAACAAGCAAAAAGATCGCTTAGCATCGGTAAACACATGTTTCTATTCAGTTCAGAAAATTCTATCCTCGCGATTAATATAAAGAAAGTTGAAATTGAAAATGTACAGAACGGTTATTCTGGCGGTAATACTTTACGGTTGCGAAAGTTGAAGTACGACACTAGCAGATGAACATAAATTACGAGGGTTTGAAACGGGTCGAAATGGGACGAGATGACTGGAGAATGGAGGAGACTGCATAATAAAGAACTTCACGGAATTTACGACTCACTCGATGTAGTAAGACTAATGAATTCGCGACGACTAAGGTGGGGAGGTCATGTAGCTCGGATGGAGGAGAAACGAAGATTATATTCTATCGTGGTTGGTAAGCTGGAGGGAAAGAGATCGTTAGGAAGCCCGAGACGTCGTTGCTAGGATAATATTAGAAAGGATCTTCGAGAAGTAGATGTTTGATGAAAATTGTCTTGCTCAGGATAGAATCCTATGGAGAACGCTTGCTACTGCGGTAATGAACTTGCAAGTTCCGTAAGCCATAGAGTAAAGAATATTTTGAATTCAAACATATAATTGTGGATGTAGTTTATTAAGTTCGAGAATTTTTTTTTTTTCGAGTACAACTTCAGAGTTATGTTTGTAAAATTCTCATAAATTTATATCTTAAAGTCAGCAATATTCTAGTGCAAGGGACTTCAAATGGCGAACTCCAGTTTGGATCGGGACACCGAAACCTTTTTTCCGTACCCCGACTGTTTAATACGAATTGTAATTTATTTATAGTCTTTTGGCATCTTAGACTCACACCGGGTTTCCTATGATATTATAACATTGCCGCTTTAAATGTCTCTGGCTTTCAATTAGATGAACCCAATGACTTTTCTTTTCGAGTTTTTTCTCCTTCATGTTCAAAAGCAGCAGCCGACCGTGATAGTCGTGTGATCTCAGGTGTCAGACCAGCGTCTCCAAGATTCTGCGTTCGAATCTAGACTGTTTGTTTACTTTAGAGACTTCAAATCCAGTGGAATTGAGACGGGTCGAACTTATTAGCCACTAAAAGGGCCCAAAATAGAAAGTTTAAAAAGTCTTTTTACAAAATCAGAGCACAACATGCTTCCATTTATTTGAAAGCCATTTCGAAACTGAGCAACTAAAATCTCATGGTACGCGCGGCCAAAAAATATTAGTGATTATTTTTTTTTAATCACAAGTGCGCGTCTACGCATAAAGATGAAGGATGTTCATGCTTCTCAGAGATTTCATGACTTTAAATCTACTTAACGAGACTTTCAAATACGCTTACGCTGATGGCATTAACATAGAAGACGGAAAACAACATACGTGGGAATTATCAATAAAAGATCCAAATAAATAGTAGCATTTCCACGAATGCACTGAAAATCAAAGTACACATACGTAAAGTTCACAATATGTCCAGAAAAAATTCACAATATGTTCCAGGTTTAGCACGTTTCTAGTGCATAATATATGAACTTTTCGTGAAATTAATATGAACTATACGCCACATTTCTAGTGCATAATTTATGCACTTCTGGAGTACTGATATACAATTTATGCACAAAAAGTTCATTTAAAATTGGCAAATGTACTAAAAGTGATCTCAAAATGAAGTGTAGATAATGTGATCTACATCAAATATGAACTTAATGTATACAAAATGTTCACTGTAGGTCAGAAGCTAATAAAAAGACACATTGAGCAAACTAAAAACTCACATTTTTTCGGTAGGTTCACATAAAGTTCATTTTTGGTGAAGTTTTGTGTGCTTTTTGTGCCAGGAGATTTTCAGTGTGGTTGTGATAAAAGCACATTAGGTCAGAACATAACAGACGTGAAACCAGAGTTAAAATAGTTAAAGATTCTGAAAAACTAGTAATGAGAGTGAATTAGTAATAGAACAGGAATACAGATAAAGACCTTGTTTAAGCCATTAAGAGATTACCTGTTTTGACACCGGGAGCTGAAAGGATTTTAGTATGCAGAATATGGGTACCGGAGCTTTCTTTGTGATTCTTCTCTGGAGGACTATAGTGACTATGAAAGCATGATGCCGGCCGTAAAAAATGCATGGTCCCTTATGTGAAGAGGGGTTGGAGGCTTCAAACTAAGGTGCGCACACTAGACTCTATCAATTAGTTGCCTATGTCTAAGCAACCACTCATTATAGAAAGACATTCTTGGTACTAAACAATTTATTTTATAATACTTCAAAACTTTTACCGAGCGCACAAGGGAAAGTCTGTCTGGAAAATATGAGGAGCGCATTCGGGTAGCAGATATTGTTTCTGGAGGTAATAGACATCAATATTATTGATATTCCCAGGTCAGTGACACAATTGTTGTTGAAGAAAGTTGTGTGGAAGTTGATATAGAAGAAGGTGTAAATTCGAGCAATTTTTGGTTTCTAGCAACAGCAGAAATTGGTAATATTTTTTTAAATAAAAATAGAACACCAAGAATACAATAAAATCACTTTTATTTTAAATTTAAAAAGTGACTCAAAAAGTGAGTAAATACAGCGTAAATGTTAAGGCATTTTGTAGTAAACTTTAGCATGTTTACATTATTTGCACAATGAAATACAAATCAAATTTAGTTTCTTACAATGCATTGTTCGATAATCAGAATTGCATTCATGAGGGTTATTAAAAGTACTCGCAAAGGAGACTTTGTCTTTTGCTTCGGGTAAAAATTATATTCTCGTAATTTGGATATCCAAATTAAACGAAATCAATAGGTTCAAAAAGTTGTTCTGAAGAACTTGATCATGAAAAAGCTTGTACTGAAGCTCTAAAACGATGCAAGCAGAGTGCGTCAGAGGTATATATATATATATATATATCACTCTTGATATATTTAAACCAAATCTTTGTTGATATAATCAATTTGTGTCGAAGTTCATCCGTTGGCGGTTTTAGTTTGAAAATAGATAAATGCAAACTTTCTCTGGGTCTTCAAACTGTTTAGGATTTCGTACTCCGTTTCCTAAGATTGAAAGTATACGTTTTGAACGAAATCGAACTATTCAGCTTGCAACACCTGTTTTTAGTTCCGTAGTCGACTAGTCATAGAGCAACCTGTTAACTCATGCAATGCTGGCAAGATATGTCTTCACCAAGAGATACAACTGCCAAATGATATTCTAATACATGTTTCCTCGTGCGATCCGTCTCACAACAGACCTCAACACTCAGTCTTCGCAAGTCGTTGCCAGAAATAAATATCTAAGATGAAAACATCTGTATCAACATTCAGAATGATGATATCTGCATTTTCCGTTTTTATAACACGAAATATATGAGAAAATATTTTTGCATCCGCCTCCAACTGACTAGATTTCAAATAAATAACCTTCGAGAAAGTACAAGCCTGTATTTTTACAACAGTTTGTTGTGTCGTCAAATCCACCCAAATATACTGCTCACTTGATTCGTTTACTTGCGCTAATGAGGGAGCATTCTTGCAAAGAAATTTAAAGAGCTGTAATTTATTTTCTTTGCTCACAAAGAAATCTTTGCAATTCGCTGGAACATTTGTCGGATCGTAATATGATCACCTTACTGAAAATTTATCCTTTAGATCGTAATTTGGACTCTAGAAACTTAATAAAGACATCTTCGTATCTGTCAAACACAATATCAACCCTTTTAACAGAAGGTTGGGACAATAAGCCCGTGATATGTTTTGAAGAACGCCTCTGAAAATTCCCAAGTGTACTGAAGAGTTTCAGTTGAGTCTAATGCACAAGTGACGTGCCATCCATAATGTATATTTTTTGAGTATCTAAGGACATAATGTTCTGGGGAGTATTATTTCCACGTCCACAAATACTTTGTATCTTAAGAGCTAATGGCGATTTGATAGATTTTCTGTAAAGGCAGTCTTTGTCAAAAAGATGTTTGGAATAATCCAGTATTTCGTAGGATGCTAATATTTTGAAGTTGAACCCTCGTTCGGATGCTAACACAAATGATTGTTGGACTTTCGTTATATCTTTTGTGTATTACAACTGTTGGTACTTGTAGTTCTAATTTCTTTTGGAAGAGAAAAATTTTGAAACTGAGTTTGATGGGGTCAAAAATACATCTTTTTATTTCAACAGAAAGCGTAGAGCCCCTAATCTTGAATCAATGTTTCTTCCCAGATTGTTTAATTTTGAACAAAAATTGCGCAGTGAATTTTCAAGAAGAACACCACTATAAATGTTGTGGGAACCATATTCGTTATTTATCGTAAATGTGTTGCAATGCCTAAAACACAATCAAGTTTTCAATGTCCTTATTATTTTTAATAATCCTTGATTAACCCACTCATTATAGAAATTGGAATCAATGTCACTTGTGGCATCACTTTGTATTCCAAGATATGATAACACAGTATAGTGAATTGCAATTTTGAGAGTATTTCTACTGTCCAATAGAGGTCCTCATATTTTGTTGACTTCCCTTGGACGCCCAATAATAGTAAAAAAAAAAGTGTAGAGAAATTAAAAAGAAATAATTCGCCCCCAAGAATGTCTTTCTACGATGAGTGCTTGTTTAGATATAGGCGATTAACTACCAAAGTCTTGTGCGCGCACACTATAGTTTGAAGCCTCCGCTTCTTCCCCACGTAAGGGACTATTTTCCGAACGGGAACATGCATTTTTCTAGTCACTATAATCCCCCAGAGAAGAATCAAAAGGAAAACTGTGGTCCTCATATCTTCCTTACCACAATCCTTTGGGAGCCTGTTCTAATAGCTATATTACTAAATTGGGAATTCAGGCTAAGTTTTGGAAAATCTCGAATGGATATCCAAAACAGATTTGATGTTGAATTGTATAAACTATATATAGATGATGAACAGATGAGACATTTATGTGCGACTGGTTAACCTTATAGGGGGGTATCAAAAGGTTAGGTAGGTGACGGCAATTTTGACATGTTTGCCACCTACCCTTATTCTCTTTGTCTTTGTTTTGAAGCAGACTCAAAAGATGGCAATTGTGTTAGACAAATTATATCATGAGAAATATTTTTTTCTTATACTCCCACAATTTTCGGTAATACGTATGCGTGGTGTAGTTAATAATGAAAAAAAACGCATGGTTCATATAATGTTTCCTGCGGTAAGTGAATATGTATTTCTTAATTTATAATAATTTGATTAAGAATCAAATTGTTATAAATTTATTACCATGCGGTTTACAGGAATGTTGAAGGTATTGTGCATCGAACACAGGTAGTTTCTGTGTGAATTGTCTGTGTTAGTATACTATAGTGTTTACCGCACGTTTTTGAAAGGTGTTAGTGCGTACAATTTCGGCATGCAAAACAAAGGATCTATTTGTGTTAAAGATAATTTTCAATTATTTTCGTTGGAGCGCTAGATTTGTCTTTAAACTCAGACTTCAGACTTATCCAGTGCTGAATTAAGCTATTTGGGGGCGCTGGACTATAGATTCTGTTAGGCCCCTTGTTACATATCTCCTGTAGTCGTAAGAGTAACTGATTTGCATTTTGCAGGGGGGTCCTTCAATGAGTGGGGACCCTGGCCTGCAGCCCCTTTAGATCCTCCTTAATCAGGCTCTGGATCTATCTAAAAAATACGATTTTCGACATATTTTCTACGGTGTTTTTCATGAGCAATATTTTCTTCATTTTAATACCGGTATCTTCTGCCAATTCATGAAAATTAAAATTAATATTTAACAAATATTTCAATAATAACTGCTCAAATAGTTGTTTCTATTTCATTAATCAATGTTAAAGTAACATACATGGGGTATAACACATAGCATATTCCTATTTTATTCTGTACATATGCAAACAATTTCGAAAACAGGCTGACGAAATTGCGTGCATGATGTTTGCAATGTCGCCTTTTGAAACGTTTCTTCCTCGTAGCCGGCTGATAATTGTGTTCAGTCTCTATATTTTTTTAATAAACAAAATATCACCCTATCGCATACGTGCGCCATCTTGGGTCAAATGACTTTCACATTAAAAAAATGTTGAAGCTTATAGCATGGCGACTTTGCTGTCACACATCTTATAGTTATATTCAAGGCTATTAAAATATGGTTCCTCTTCTGATACCTAGCTATTATGATCTTGCCCTTTCTATAATTACCAGTGATACGATTCTTGTTGTTTTTTACTTTTATTTATGAATCAAATTGGCAGCTATGCCCTAAGCCCGCCACAAGATTTGCATCTACTCATCCAGTTATTTCGCATAGTATATATAGAAAGCATGCAGAGATCACTCTTGTGTCATGATGAACATTGTAAGAACACTCATGTTTGTAAGACTTGAAACAATGTCTAAGTGACAGGATGACTTTGATGTATTCCATTCACGAAGTAACGTTTTACGTCTCACTGTGTCTCTCATTCTGCCTGTTTTGTTGGTGTTGTGTGTCTGTTTTACTTTTCTCCGCCGTCTACTTGTTCACTTCGTGGGTGGTGAAGTTATTGATCGGAAGATGGATCTCTCATTCATCAGCCTCATCACTGACCTCGTTACTCAAATATCAGGTTTCTTGGTATAAAGAATCTCTGTTGAATGCTGAGTAGCCGTCAGAAGTAAACAAGACGTCATTAGCCCATGCATGGGTAAATTTCGAAACACAAATAAGACTGAATATACAGTATTATCATGAAGGAACAGAATATATGTTATTCGTCTCTTTGGGATAGTGGTAAAGAGAGAGAGAAAGAAAGAAAGAAAGAAAGAGAGAGAGAGAGAGAGAGAGAGAGAGAGAGAGAGATCAGAGGACTCAGTTGATAGAATTTTGACCGAGCAATTTTAAGATTCTAGGTTCTAGGAACGATCCCAGCAGCCTCCCAATCTGATTGAGGTTTTTTAAATAGTTTTTCTCTGAGGGAATGTCGTCATGGTACCTTCAAACTTCCAAAAGTAGAGAAAAATTTTCTATTATACAGAAGGGAGTAAAATTATTACAACCGAATATGCTATTAATTTTTTAGAAGTCAAGCTTTTGTTGAATTCTAAGTTCTGTTATAAGCCTACAAAACTTTTCGATAGATTTTGAAGTTGAATATGTGGTACGCAGCTTCATAAAGATACTTGATAATTGCGTGACTGTACTGTGCGTGTGTTATTCAAAGATAAGGAGCAGTTGATGCATCAAGAGATTTAAACCTTGAACTAATCAAATACGACGAGCTCTAACACTTTCCCGATATAACTATTATCAGCTTTGCATTGACCATTGCACATTTCGGAAATAAAACAGCATTTTATGGAACAAATAAAAAAAAATCATCTTTACGATATAGCAAAGAATCTTTCATCGTATTTCACACTCCATGTGATACTCAGAAATAAGAGAATTGATTTGTGAAGATTTCACCTGGTTTTATGAGTTAAGTGATAGCTAAAGACACCCATTGAATCATTTTAACCTGTCATACATTTATTTTCTAAAACTAGAAGGTTTTGCGAACGAATCTTAGAAGATTTTTTTTTTTTCAATTTTGTAGTTTTCTGCAGACCATTTTATAACTTGCTGCCTCATGAACCATATCAAAATAATTGATGTCTCGTTTCCGATTTTAGTTGATTGTTCAGAGGGTTCACAAAATGGCTGTTGACTCAAATTTATTTCATGAAATGATTATTAAAAAATTTCATATCGTTTAGGTCAATTGAACTGAAAATCTCTTAAAGAATTTAATGTTCGTGTTATAACAGAATTCAACTTTATAATGCTGTTATTTTTGTGGTTAAGGTTTTGTGACGTAAGGAAACAAATAGTTCTTGGTCAAGAAGTAAGGAAGCCTGTTTTTTTCGTAAGGTGTAAATATAGATTATATCTACCGGTCTCTTTTAAATACAGATTAGGAGAGCATTGACATTTTGACACGCAGACACAATAATAGTGATAAGTATCTAAGAGTTAATTCAGGTTTTGAAGCTCTTATATATATATATATATAAATAAATTGGGTGGTCAGTCTGCATCAAAGTAAGACAACTGTCAGCCTTGTCGGTGGAAATTAAAACCTAGAATTTTGATTGACAGATACTCGTAGCAATTACATTCTCGGCACTTTAAATGTTGGACTTCAGTTTGCCGCTATTTATAAATATGCACTGAGATAAAACTTTCCTAAGGAAGTATGTTTTATGGTTAAATAATGTTACTATAAGACGTAACGTACTACCGGATGAAACACCATGCAACTATATATTCGTGATACAATGAAAGTTTCAAATCTATTTAAGTAGCAAACATCCTACCGACTCCATCTGCAGTAAGGTGAGGAAAATATACCAAACCTCCATAGTGGGGAATATCTAAATACTACCATCGATTCCAAACTTCATTCGTAACTTAATCATTTGTAAGGTGTGTCAACCTGCACTACAGTAACAAAATTAAACTAAACTTAAATGTTACTAAATGAATGATGCTTAGAAGACGATTTCGACATTTATTTTTCAAAAACGGCTGTTATGGACATTAAATAAAACTATCTCAAATTACATAGAGTAAATTAGTGTATCTTATCATCAATACAGTAACTCATTCCTAACTACGGTGAATAATACAAGAAATTATTTCCTTTTTTCAAGTTCCGTATCTTTTACTAGACTTATACATAATGTTACATTTGATTTCTACTTCAAATAAGAAATTAAAAAAAAAAATAGTTGAAAATATGAAGAAAACAAGCCCGTAACTTGCAGTGAGAGATGAATATATGAAGAGTTAATCTGACTACAAAGGTGTCAATTATTACGTAAATACTCAATTAGCAAACTAGTGTTTGTTCTAAATTGGAGACCTGAATTGCAAAACATCCTAAGTCCATCGGAGTATTTTTTTCAGGAGGAACGGAAAACATAATAATATTGAATGCTTTTGTTTTAAAGCGCTTTTTTGTGATTTGTCTTATTAATTATGTTCATTGTCCCTCCTGAAAGTTTCAACTGCGTGGAACAGAAACATCGATGTAAAAATATGGACTTGGAATGTTTTTCAATTCAGGAACGAGTACTGCATTTAGTTAAGTACTGTTACTTGTTCGATGTGCCGGCCGGGTGACCGAGCGGTCTGCGGCGGTAGGCCATCGGCTCGAAGGTCCCGGGTTCAAGTCCCGCCAGGGGCATGATTGTGGATTTTATCAGCTAAAGGCGAATCGTGACGGGCCAAAGTTACTAGACTGGTCCATATAAAAATTAAGTTAACCAAGTTTTACATGTTCAATATGTAAATTTGGTTACATTTTGTGTATGTATAAAGTATTTTTTTTACATACGTTGTTACATAAATAGTATAACAATGTATAAATTTGAAATAGTTGCTAACTATTTTACATAGTGTAATTTGTTATGCCACGTAAATACACAAGAATAAGTAGAAAACCCTGAAGAAAAGCCGTTTTAATACATTGCTGTCTTTTATACAAAAAATTGTTTCTTTTCTCATCTATTTCTTCTTCTTCGGACTCACATGATGTTCCAGCTGTTATTACGACTTGACGGGGTGTATAGAAAGTTCTTCCTTCTTGTGAAATACTTCACCAGACGATTGATTTTTTTTTTTTTTTTTTTTTTTTTTTTTTAGCTTTTCGGCTTTTATTGGCAGTGCTGAAGGGTATAGGGGACACTGCTGAAGGATACATTTTCTGATGAATTTCTTTTTAAATGATACATCAAAAAGTCCGATCCTCCCATGCACTTATGCAATTGAGCGAGACAGATTATAGATGTTTGAACCTAGAACCTCCAATTAAGAAAAAAATGCAGTCAAGTACCGGCATATGAAGGGTTGCCAGAGCAGCAAACATGGAATAGAAAAATATGAAAACGTAGTTACTCTTTCACGTACGGAGAAAATTAAATATAAATGTAGAAATTCACTGAAAACTACTAAGTTGTTTCTTGTTTAATAACTTTCTCACTGTTTCTTATTAAAAATCAGACAACGTCCGGCAGAGCTCGTAGTGCAGCTAAAATTGAGCAGACAAATATATTGAAATTTTCCTTCAATCTACGAGATTCTTTTTAAAAATGAATTAACAATGTAAAAACTTATGGATTCTATTTCCTGTTCAAATTAGATGCCTTTTTATGAAAGCCACTTGTACAACTGCGTTACTACTGCTTGCTTGTGTTTGTACCTGAATTGATAGAGAGTTCATTTAACAATCGGGACGTCCCGAATTCTCGCCCAGTGGCCACCCATGGCTGAGAATTGCACGGTATCTTTCAGTTACATCTACTTTGAATATTGCCATGGTCGCTTTCTTTCCATATCTTTCACTTTGTTTTTGTTAATATCCTAGAAAATGACATTTGAACTCTACTGAGAATTTGAATTTATTATGGATTTTAGATATCTTTGGCTCAGGTCTGAATAGAGTGGAGGAGCAAATGGGGAAGGTAACGGCAAGGCCTTAGTTAAGATAATTCCGACATTCGCATGGAGAAACTTTGACAAGCCCTGCAAAACCTCAGTCAGGATAGTCAGCCGCGAGGTATGAACCCACATACCTATCTATCGCCGATTCAAAGTCCGTGATTTTACGACTTTCACCACGAGTGCTTGGTAGCAGTATTTGGAATTTGTTAAGAAAAAATCATTTATGGGCGGTAACAGCACTATGGATTACGCCTGTCCCAAGTTGGAATTCGTTACAGAAACCAATTAAATACGTGAAAGTTACTGATCTCTCAAATGGTGATACATTTTAAAGCAATTAATTATGAACTTGCAAAAGCAAGTAATACAAGAAGGTTAACCTACAATGGAGAAGAGTGTAAGGGTCATATTTATGAACCACTCCCACGAGGTAGGTGGCTCCCAGGACCATATCATTTCAGTGCACCTGGGAGACACCCACCTAATGGGAGTGATTCATAAATATGATCCTTAATGGCAATTGATCTCCCATTTGGTGGGAATTTTTCAAAAGCTAATAAAAAAATAAACATGCAGTTAGTGGTAACAAATTTGTACGGGATACCATATGTTACTACATCCTGTCTTGAAACACTTCCTACACCAGTATTTATGGTCATTTTATTAAGGAATTTGTATAAAAATTTAACAATGATAATCATAGCATATGTAACATAAA
>JAGDQP010002998.1:26401-61046 GCA_022664845.1 Lepisma saccharinum
TTTGTATAAAAATTTAACAATGATAATCATAGCATATGTAACATAAAAAAATATATTTAGAAGTATAAACTTTACTATTTAGTAAATTAACCGAAGTGAATAGAATATTGATAGCATACAACATCTCTGTAACAAATTTTGTAGACATTTCCAGTAAGGTTTTTGCTTTACATACAAAATTCACATTCCTGAGGGACCCATATAGCAGCAAGTGTCATGACGTTTTAGTTTATTCTTTTTGAAAATGATTGATTATGTAGCTGTACATACATTTTGCTTACGAAAATAATATTTACTATGAAATAGATTGCGTCTTAGTTGGTTTAGAGCAGTAACACGGTATCACCGCGTTCATCTAATATTTGTTAAAACAATTTAACCAGGTTACAATTCTCTCCATCGTACGTGCACTTGTAACAAATGGATTCACTTTTAGGAGAAGGATCTGGGGTACAAAATTGAACCGTAGTCTCAGTTCTGTGGCGTAAGTGCCTTGTTTTGCATTAAAAAAGCAGGTTTGGAGTTGGAGTTAAGACGTAATATTACGCAAGTGGATAGCCTTTGGAACATAAATGCCGACGTTTAAATATGAAAATTCGCGTAAAGTGGACTTGGGATGTTTTTCAATTCAGGTCTTCAATTGTAGTCATGCAAAGTCCAAATTAAGAAAATGTAACAACACACCATCCCTAACTATATCAAGGAATTTATTGATTGATTTTATCGCCTAAGTAAGGAACAAAAGAATAATTGAACGTTAGTTCAACATGTCGTCTCTCACCTCTCTTTATCCTGTGAAACTATTTTGAGACAACATAAGCTGAACGTCTAGTACTTAATATAATGTATTAAAACTAGTATTTATTTGGCTGCAAACAGGGCCTTCGAGCAATGGTAAGGAGATTTATATCATTATAGATAAACCGCGAACTATCAATATCCGTACCCCACATGGTCTATTAATTTAAAGGACAGAAAGATTGGTTGGATAGAAATATATATTTTTTCTAATTTTGTGTAGCGTGAGAAGTTCAGCATCGTCACCATCATCATAAGCAGCGCCAGTCAGGACTGATCAACTACCTGTGACAGTTTATTCCAATTTATTCCAGAAGCTGCAATTAAAATCAACCTTCTTGTTCAACAGTAGTTTTCTCCCCGTCTTTGGTACTTTCGGTATCATTAAATAAATGATTGTCTTTATTAATGTTAAATAATGCAGTAATTGAAAATTCAACAGAAACAGCAAAAACGTAATTCGTTCTACAGCATTTTATGTGCGATGTGGGGCAAACCAATAGACCAGCTCCATGATTCATTCCAGGCGGTAACATGGATAACCACTATTATCAGGAAAATATAATAGCAACCACAGACAAAATGCAAAGGAAACCTAAATTGCTTACCTATTTCATTCACCGTTCCTTAAAGTATTGTGGACAGGGTCTTGCAAATAACATGGATTCATCGACTGAACATATCCAAATTCTCTATTTGTAATATTTAAAAATATATTTTCCCCTTAAAATTAAATGCCACACATAGAACACTATAGGATAATTCAGCATGAGAAATACCAGGTGTATGCATAAGTAGTTTTCGGTTTACCTAAGAGATGACGCCAGCAAAAAGTAAGCAGCGTATTCATTTGACACATACGTCATTTTGTTCGTCTGACATTAAACTACAAACACACACAAGTTGAGTCCGCCAAACACTAGCATCTTTGTTTCATCGTTCAGTGATCATGTCGAAGTTTGTGCCTGAAAAAGAACATTTGCGGCACGCATTGCTTTTCTTATTTAATCAAAAGAAAAAGGTTCTTGAAAGTCATCGTGTGCTGGTACAAACATATGGTGAACACGCTCCATCGATTAGAACATGTGAGACATGGTTTCGACAATTTAAAAGTGGTGATTTCAATGTGAAAGGGAGTGCGCGCTCTGGTAGACCACAAAAGTGCGAAAATGAACAATTGCAGGTGTTATTAGAGGATGACCCAACTCAAACTCAACAGCAATTGGCAAAAGCATTAAATGTGTCACAAGAAACAATCAGCAGACGTTTACGAACAATGGGGAAGATCAATAAACTGGATAAATGGGTCCCACACGATTTGAATGAACGTCAAATGGAAAATCGCAAAGTCACTTGTGAAATACTGCTTCAACACAACGAAAGAAAATCCTTTTTGTATCGAATTGTGACGGGTGACGGAAAATGGATTCATTTTGAAAACCCGAAGCGGAAAACATCATGGCTTTCAACTGGCGAAGCCGGTCCTTCAACACTAAGACCAAATCGCTTTGGCAAGAAGACCATGCTTTGTGTCTGGTGGGACCAGAGCGATATTGTGTATTATGAACTCTTGAAGCCCGGCGAAACCGTTAATGCACAACGCTATCGCCAACAAATGATTAATTTAAATCACGCATTGATCGAAAGACGACCGGAATGGGTCCGAAGACATGGCAAAGTGATTGTGTTACACGACAATGCGCCGTCTCACACAGCAAAAACAGTGAAAGACACCTTTAAATCGCTTGGATGGGACATCCTTCCGCACCCGCCGTACTCCCTAACCTGGCGCCATCTGACTATCACCTCTTTGCATCAATGGGGCACGCGCTCGCAGAGCAGCACTTCAGCAATTTCGAAGACGTTGGAAAATGGCTCGACGAATGGTTTGCCGCAAAAGACAAGCAGTTTTTCTGGCATGGTATGCATCAATTACCTGAAAGATGGGCGAAATGTGTAGAAGCCGATGGCCAATATTTTGTTTTCAATAGGTTTAACATTATTCTTGTCTAGCAATAGTTCAATATGTAGTATTTTTGTGTACGTAGTGTACCGTTATAGTATTTCTTTCCTATAGAAACACTATGCTGTGATGAACATTCGTATACTTGGAATTGACGAGGAAGAAAACTTTAATCTCCTTCGATTTTGAACTTCTCAAACCATAATTTCTGAGTGTTGAATATGAACATCTTTATGTCTTAGTCTGGATTACATCACAGGGTTTTCTGCTAAAACATCCTTTTTACAATCTTCTGATCAGGCGAGACGTCAACCACAAATTGTAAAGTGAGCTTGTAAACGGTAAAATTTATCAAAACATATTTCGTGATTTTTCTTAGAGTTAAACATATATTATTACCCTATCATACCTCGATATTTTTTGAAAGGAAACTTCTTCAAAGTAAGTTTCGTAAGTTTCTTCGATTTTATACTAAACTATATAGTAAGGTCATTTAATTAGACATGGTATAATTTTAAAATTCACAACGATATTAGAGCCTCATAATTTTTGAAATATTAAACATATTCAGGTTCCTTTACAACGAAATTTCTGTTAGAACGATGTTTTTTAAATCACAGCCGAAAACGCCATTTACTCTGTGTTAAAAAATATTCGTTTCAGTGAACGTGTTTATAACAAAATTATCGTTATAACGAACGTGTTTTAAGATTTCAGCATGCATATAAGTTCCTCCAAATCCCTCCTTTACAACGGAATCTGCTGTTATTAAGGCACAAAAGCGAGATTTTTTCATTCGTTTCCGTGTACACAACAGTACGCTACTTGTGTTTGATTATATATAAAATAATACTATAAATAAAATAAATTGTTTATACAGATGGTGATGCTCGTATAAACACATTTTAACACGCAATAAGTACCGGTAACACATGTATAATGTAGGATGAAAATCTTAGTGAAAATCCTATATTCTTGTTCTCCAATACAATGTTCATTACAACGAATTTTCGTTATAACGAAATAAAATTCTGTCTTGTCCTGTAAAACTCGTTATATCGGGATTTTACCTGTATTGAATTTAGCTTAGAAGTATAAGCTCCGGCATCATTGTGTCTGCCAAAGATAATATGAATAAAGGATATTTTCTTGAAGCTGATGTCTCTATAGTTTCGAAGGAATTGTCTGAAAGTGCTAGCGAGGAAGATGAAGCGAGAAAACATTGGGAGAGACAAAATACGTGCTGTGACTGATGGCCTTGTCCGAGGTACCAAAGAAACGGGGTCATCTAAGATAGTTTTGTTGTAAAATAACAAGATTTCACATTTCTCTCCTACCTTCACCTGTGAACTGCGCTTTGACCTCACCCAGAGGAACCTTAGCAGAAATGGAATTAACTCCCCACGAAGCTGGAATTAGATTACATGGCGAAGGTTTCTCTTCTTCCACTTTTATTTCTTTTCTTTTCCTGTCCTTTTAGTTTACGTTGTTCGAAGAAACCTCCAAAGATTTTATAGCAGGACATTCTAGAGAAGACGGTTTCTCACAATTGCTAAATAATTCCATTTTGTATGGTAGAAGCATCCTCAATACAAAATTGGTTTTAGTTTTTTTTAGAAGCGAAGAAATCAAGGTCATATAAAGGTTTTGTTTCCATAAAATTGATTGTTACGGGAATGATCTCTTTCCAATGAACCACAATTACAGATTAAATCATGGAGAATAGGCAACTATAAAGTTTTGGTAGAAATATACTTCTATGTTCTTTAAAATTTCGGTCTTTGAACAAAAGGAAAATTGCCCTGATTAGGACCAGGGATTCCAAGTAAGTTCAAATTTAAAATTATTAAGTCTAAGCAGAAAAGACTTCGAAAGTAAGCTATTGAATGCAAAATATTTTAGAATAGAAAATCAAAGAAAATCAAAGAAAATCTTCAAATATTTGCTCAGTGGTGAACCGACTGATATACAAGCTGGATAATACGGTTCGATACCTTGCTAGTCTAACAAAAAGTTCTTCTGTAATCTTTCACGTTGGTTTTAAACAAGTTGATTATTGTGTATAAACTCATAACCTTAAACTAAATAAAAGACGTTAATTGCTCAAAAATAAACAAAATGTTAATACAAATCAGTTCATAGTGCCTGCAGACCTAAAACATCAGCTCGTAGCCTTACAGCGATAGATAGTTTTCTTTTCATTTCGTATCTATAGAAATAATAACTAAAGTGTTACTGTCAATCTCACTTTAGATTTTGAAGGTGTTCGTGTGTTCGTGACTGTGTCGGTCGTGCTCTGTTTATGTGCGCGTGGTCACGAGTTCAATTTCCATGTGAGTCTACGAAATACTGCGCCCGAGTCGGGCGCAGTCATTTGTCTTGTATCCCTGCTGTCCGCCTAAAACTAACACATTTACATCGAAAACATCTTAAGCACCATGACCGCGCCACTGCAGAAGTTTAAGTCAGGATTGAATTAAGTTTTGCGCGCTTAGATTGAATCCAATAGCTGGGAAGGTGTTTCGAAAGAACAGCCTAACTCAACATTTTACTATACAAAATTATAAAACACATAAACACTTTCGGGTCGCGTTGGATTAACGGTTAGAGCGCTCACCTCTGGGTCATCAGTTCAAACCCTGCTCGTACCATGTGGACCTCGTGGTGAACGCATATTGTGTGTGTGGGTTTTTTCGGGATTCTCCTGTTTCCTCCTATTTACTTACTTAATTCCACCGATCATCTCATTATCATCCATCCGACCTGAGCCAAAGTTGCCTAAAGGACTTAAAATTAAATTCAAAATTCAAAGCATAAACACTTTTAGAGAGACGTTAAGGTCCGGAGTCGAAGATGTGTCTACTAACTTAACTAATTCAAATAATAGAAGACAACCACGTCAACTCTCTTTAGAGAACATAGACTATCATAGAACTCAAATACGTAGAGACCGACATTTAAGTTACAGACAACCTTTCGTTAAACACGTCCTCTATATTTACTTAGTACTACAATCACAACTATATGAACACAATCTGAATTATAATTATCCGGCTAACTGAAGGATCACAAGCATACATCAGTATTCTTGAAAACAACTAATTCTTCTCAACGCGTCGTGTAACAAAAACCAAATAGCAAGAACGGAAGAATTATCTCACATTACAATTATTAGTCTAGATAGCTTTTATCCTAAGTTGGAATTCCGGGCATAGCAAAAATCCTGATGATTGCACGTGTATATTTGTCTTTTATATATTCTATACATATTTTATGTGTACGTACTTTCACGTAACATCCAAAAAGTATTCCACATGAATCTTTCAAAGCGCCTATACTTTCAAGCGAACTGTTAAAAATAAAAATATGCTTGAAAATATGCAATTAAAATAGGTTATAACCTAACAGCTCCAGTGCAAGCTAAAGCTTACAAGGACAAATTATGTGAGTTTAGTATCGCCAAGTTTATTTTTACTAGTTGCGTGCAAATTGTTCTATGGTTATAACTGCCTATTTCTTTTCCTGCTTTTTGAAGAAAAGAAAAGAAAACAATTTATTAAGAATTTAGGTTCATAAACTTATTTCAAGAATCAGTTAAACTATGCGTTGGAGATTTTTAATTTTGTGTAACTGAAATTTGTGTCTTATACTTATTTGAAAGAAGAAACTCAAATCACCTTTCTGAAAGCTAGAACCAGACCAGGCCCTGACCAGACTGTGTAGAAGAAAGCATGAGATTAAAGAACAAGACGTGTGAGTGTAGAGACGTTGTATTTAGAATGTTCTTATACTATAAAGAGGTAGTAAGAATATGACTCAAGACAGAGAGATTTACTTTAGATGACAAGAATATCCTGAATCTGTCATTGCGAGTTACGTTCAGGGATTTAGTGTATGAGTGAAGAGCAGCCGTCACATATGAAATATCACTTTCGTTCGCTCTCGAAAGTTGCTCTGTCAAAAATATTTCATGAATCTCTTCTGCAGAATGCAACGTACACTACTTCTCTTGAGATTTGAGTTTAATACCGCTCGTTGGGAAAACCCGACTCGTGGAAGAAATACACATTTTTCTTCGCAGGACAGCATGTCGGTGACTTTCGTCTTATCTCTGCTTCCTCTTGGTTCAAGACGCGTGATAGAGAAAAGGATAAGAAAAAAAAAAAAAAAAAATAGAAATAATAAAACATTGAAAGCTGCATGCTTGCGTTCCAGTAAATACAGCAGAAACATTTCAAGACTGCGGAAATTCAACGTTAATCTCGTCCTCAGTGGGATTGTACAGTTCAGCCATATACATCAGTTTCTGCGATTATCTCAGTACATTTGGAGGCAACAGATGTCTCGCTGCAGAAGACCGGCAGTTTCCGTTGCCAAGAAAGGAAGCCAAAGAAACCTCAGCGTTTTCTACAGTTTTATTTTCCTCTTTGTCACCAATTTCTATGAAAATATTAGTGTTAGAGATGATTTTCTTGTAAACTGATATGAGGTGTCATATCTGTCACGTATATAGTCACATTTTACTTAATAATTTTTTTAAGGGTAGTGGATCTTTTGTAGCATTGCCCACCAAAATACCTTAAAACCCAATTATCCTAGAATTGATCCAGAAAACATTGTAAACACAGCGACTCGGGTGATGATGACATAAATGGTTAATTGTCATTATGTTTTAACGATTGGAAGGAAGGAAGCAAATGCAAACTTTTGAGCATCAAGCTTTCTCTTGCCAATACCAAAACTCATTATGCTTGGATCCAAAGCAAATAAAAACACTTCAGTTGGCTCAAGTAAGATATTCCGTGACAGTGGTCTCATTTATCCCCGAATAATAGGATTGGAGGCTAGCTCTCGAAGAGTAGTTATGAAGCATATTCTCTCTTATGAGCTAGAACCAGTGCCAATGTAGATGATTAAAGGCAATGCCGTATTTATTAATGTTAACAAACGCCAATGTTAAATATATTAATGATACTTTGGCATATTTAGGAAAATGATGCTCCTGATGCAATTAACTTTTCAGGCTTGTGGTTCTAACTTTTTAATAATTTCTACATAAATCAGCTACAAAACTTTGAGACAAAGGAGTTGAAAGAGCTAATTAAATGCAGCAAATATTTTAGTCTCAACTATATTCTTTTATGTATGAAAGCACGCTTAGAAGAAAATGAGTTAAACGATATTGTCTTCGTGAATACACTGTTGAAGCAGCCGCTTTAACGTTGCCTAAAGTTGACTGTTTCACTATACTCCTTCATGGTGACTGCAATAATTGCCAGTTTGAAAATCTCGAACCGACATGGGTGACTAACAGAGCAGTATTTTCTGTCCTCTTTATAGTTTCCGAGATATCATACGTTATTCAGTTATATGACACGGTGTGTTGAACAGTGATGTTATCGGCGGGAATAGTGGGAATTCCTGAGTGACAAGATGTTACAGCAGCTTTCCTTTTAAATAGACTCTACTTCAAAGTTATTAACATTAAAGAAAAACTTAAAAGAAAAAAAAAATAAGTGTACCATGTGCTATTATTTCATATGGCACAATGAGTTGATCAGCGACGTTATCCACGGACGCCATCTTGAATTATGGGTGTTACCTAAGGGTGATAAGATGTCATCAGTTATTTTCTTCTCAAATAGACCCTACTTAAAGGTCATCAACGAAAAAAAGAAACAGTACCAAAATTTTGGGTATAACATATGATATTAGAAAGATATTGTTGGCGGACGGCATCTTGAATTGTAAGAGTTATTCAAGGGTGACAAAATATTATCAGACATTTTTATCTTAAATACACTGTATTTCAAAGTTAGTAACGATAAAAGATACTTAATACCAAAATTTGGATGTATAATATGACATTATTCACTCATATTACAAAATGCATTGAACAGTGACGTTATTGGCGGAATCCATCTTGAATTGTGGGAATGGCCCAAGGGTGACAAAATGACATCAGTCATTTTCATCTTAAACAGACTACTTCAAAGTTACTATCTCGATCTCGATTTCACTAGGTTCGGGATCCACGGTTCTGCGATATGGATTTCAAATACCTCTGTTTGTTCCCCGTTGTGTACAATAAAAAGTTGGTCGAAATAACTTTCCCACACATCGACAATTTCAGTCGTATCCACCTGAAGATCTCGACGTTCATTTCTAATCACTCCAAGCCTCGGCTGGTAACCTTTTCTGAACGAGTTTACCACTTTCTATAGATCTCGTATCTTATTTGTCTTCCCGTTTTCCTCTATCTCCTGAATCTTCTGCGTCAGATATTCTCGCTTTTTGTTTCTGAACCCGAGTGTGGCGTTTCGTTGCGCGTTACTGTAGTGGTCGGTATTTGCTTCGCTTTTATTACTTAGCCATCGTTGAATGGCTTGTTTTCGTATTTCATGAAGCTTAAGGCATTCTTCATCAAACCAAGGTTTGTTTTTCTGTTGTTTCTTCTCACCTACACGTTCCTTCGCTGCGCTCTTAATTGTTTCACGAATAACCTCCCACATCTTACTTACATCAATTTCATTATTAATATCGTCATTATTATTATTACTCGAATCGGCTAGGAATTCGAACCTATTTGAGAGTTCGAGTTGGTAATCTGCTTTTATGCTCGGATTATTTAATCGTTTAACTTCGAATTTCAGTTGTTTTGGCTCCTTGCTTTCTCTGTTCGCGATGCATAACTTTTCCTTACTTTTGTGATTACTAATTGATGGTCGGTGTCACCTTCCATTCCTCTGTACGACCTAACGTCAATTATGTTGGTGTGTCTTCGTTTGTCTGTTAATACGTGATTGATCTGGTTGAGAGTTTTGCCATCCGGAGATACCCATGTATATTTGTGTCCAAAGTACGTGCTCTTTACCAGTAGGTGTCTCGAAATCGCGAAAGTTATCAGTCTTTCTCCATTGTTGTTGGTCTTTTCGTGAAGGCTGTATTTTCCTGTAGTAGGTCTATATTTTTCTTTCCTCCCTACCTTTGCATGGAAATCACCCAACACAATTTTCGAATTATACTTCGGCATTCGGTCAAACAGGTTTTGTAGCTAATCGTAGAATATATCTTTGTCGTTATTAGTAGCCACCTCGTTCGGAGCATAGACGTTTAATAAAACCGTGTTGCCTCCTCGAGTACGTATCGTAACGTACGATAGTCTTTCGTTTACGAACTCTATATTCTGAACCGCCTGAAGGATACTGTTCTAAATGAGAAATCCTGTTCCGAAATCGTGAGACTGTGTTCCCCCGTAGTAGAAAGTGTACTTGCTCTGTTGGATGCTATCTTGACCCTCCCACCGAACTTCTTGTATTGCTAATATGTCTAACTCGTACTTCTGAGTCTCGCGTACCTCCACCTGAAGAGCGCCCGTTTGGTATAATATTCTTACGATCCGCGTTCCTATTTTAAAGTATTTCTTAATCCTGTTTTTGGAGCATCCTGAAGCAGTCCCCGCCCGGAGATCCGAATGAGGAACTAGTTTACCTTCGGAATATTTTACCCCAGGAGAATCCATGAACCATCTGTTACTATTTCTTGACATGTTTTAGCGGTGTAGAGTTGTCAGCTCTACGACCTCGCAGTAAAGGTAGAAATTCAAGATGTCTCCCTGTGTCCATCTCTGAGCCTTGCCGATGTAATTTATCTTCAGCCTCAGAGTGGTAATGGTGATGCTGCTGCCCCTCACCATGATATTTTTGTTCGGGGTTATCTTCCCCTAGCCTTTGTAGATCCCTCTGCTTATTGCAAGGTAATAGTACAGGTTTTGGTCCGCCCCGGAATATTTATGATGTAAATAATGAACCTAACGCAAAAATTAAATAAACAATAGACTCAGCGTTCCGGTCTTGGAAACACAAAATCAATTCTTTAGATCAGGTTTCATTAAGTGCACCATAATTTTAATGTCAAATAAACATTATGTGCCCGGAGAGAAACATAACGTTGTATGTTCCTTAAATACATACGGGTTGAATGTGTATGTCTCTACAATGTATTGCGGACATTGGTAATCTAGACGTACCAGTCACGTCTGAAATAGTACGTGTCATCTCGTCCTACTTTCCTGCAATGCACTTACGGCTCAGAAGTAAGCACTGCTGTCTCAATTTTTGTCTTTCGAAATACCAGGTGTATGCATAAGTTTTTGCCGTTTTTTTTGGTAAAGAAAACACGTAATTTTCAAGGGAAATTAATTTTGTTTTATTCAAAATATTGGCCATCGGCTTCTACACATTTCACCCATCTTTCAGGTAATTGATGTATACCATGCCAGAAAAACTGCTTGTCTTTTGCGGCAAACCATTCGTGGAGCCATTTTCCAACGTCTTCGAAATTGCTGAAGTGCTGCTCTGCGAGCGCGTGCCCCATTGATGCGAAGAAGTGATAGTCAGATGGCGCCAGGTCTGGGGAGTACGGCGGGTGCGGAAGGATGTCCCATCCAAGCGATTTCAAGCTGTCTTTCACTGGTTTTGCTGTGTGAGACGGCGCACTGTAGTGTAACACAATCACTTTGCCACGTCTTCGGGCCCATTGCGGTCGACTTTCGATCAATGCGTGATTTAAATTAATCATTTGTTGGTGATAACGTTATGCATTAACGGTTTCGCCGGGCTTCAAGAGTTCATAATACACAGTACCGCTCTGGTCCCACCAGACATAAAGCATGGTCTTCTTGCCGAAGCGATTTGGCCTTGGTGTTGAAGGACCGGCTTCGCCAGGTCGGAGGATGGACCGAAAAAAAAATCAATTTTTCGTCACCCGTCACAATTCGATACAAAAAGGATTTTCTTTCGTGGTGTTGAAGCAGTATTTCACAAGTGACTTTGCGATTTTCCATTTGACGTTCATTCAAATCGTGTGGGACCCATTTACCCAGTTTATTGATCTTTTCCATTGCTCGTAAACGTCTGCTGATTGTTTCTTGTGACACATTTAATGCTTTTGCCTATTGTTGTTGAGTTTGAGTTGGGTCATCCTCCAATAACACCTGCAATTGCTCGTTTTCGCACTTACCAGAGCGCGCACTGTCTTTACATTGAAATCACCACTTTTAAATTGTCGAAACCATGTTTCACATGTTCCAATCGATGGAGCGTGTTCACCATATGTTTCTACCAGCACACGATGACTTTCAAGAGCCTTTTTCTTTTGATTAAATAAGAAAAGCAATGCGTGCCGCAAATGTTCTATTTCAGGCACAAACTTCGACATGATCACTGAACGAAAAAACAAAGACGCTAGTGTCTGGCGGGTTCAACTTGTGTGTGTTTGTAGTTTAATGTCAGACGAACAAAATGACGTATGTGTCAAATGAATACGCTTCGTACTTTTTGCTGTCGCCATCTCTTAGGTAAACCGGAAACTACTTATGCATACACCTCGTATATAGCTTAGCACGACAGACACCTAGTGCAGTAGAACTGCAATACTATACTCTAGATGTGCATTACACCTAGCAGGATGTAAGAAAGTAGATAATTTGTGCTCTACTCGTGTTTATCCTATGCGTAGAAACAATTCCAATGTTTAATGCATGCACCCAAATAAATCGTGTAGCGACTATACGTATGTGAAAATCATTATATGGTATCTGCTATTGCTATGCCGTAGGTACAGTATGTATGTACTACTTTGCTGTAGTTCTTTACGTATGCTGATATGTCAACTCATGAGTAATGCCAAGCATGTATAATGCACATAAATCCTAGAACTGAGCTTTGAATGGTGACTTGTACTGATTTTCCGTACTTGCAATGCGTGTTGCCCATGCTGTATGTTAAGTAAAACAAAGTAGAGAATCATGCATAGAATGTAGAGACTCAACTTACTACATGGTAGGTCGAAAGTTTTAAGATGAGAGTAGTTTTTTGTAAAGAAATCTTCTTGCACCAGGTCATATAAAAAAATAAAAAATAAAATAAAACATCCGAAACCGTGTGAGTACTATCAAAATTTTACAACATAAGGTTACAGTAATTACGATTTACTACAAAATATTATGTAGGACGGACCGCTTGCTAGTGGTTACCGTCACTGACTGCTGATTGTGGTGTCCCGGGTTCGATTCCCGCCTCTACCAAGTGATTTTTCCCAAAGCGAGGGATCTGGAACGGTGCCCACACAGCATCGCGATACAATTGTGGAGCTGCTGTGAATAAAAGACAGTGGCGATCACAGCTGAGAGCTTCGACTCTCCTCTCCCAACACGTTTGGTCAGCGTGGGAGCTGTAAACCCCGGGAGAGGCCTCTTCCAGTAGTGGATTGAATATGGCTGTGAATTATTATAGAGAAGGATCTCGAAATGTTTACTGATAATTAATGAGTATTCCATTAAATTAAATATCATAATAATTGAAGACGTGCTGCATAGTTAGCAATTGCTAACATCTCGGAATCGCTTACCATTATATTATATAGTATTTTTAAATATTGGGTAAACTACAAGGTAAATTTTTTCCACCTGTAAGCAAATTTTGAGATGTTTTCTTTCAATGAGAACGAAGTTATAAACTATCATAGCTTAGTCAGTTGGAATTAGTCGCTAACACTTTAGTACGTATTTCAAGAATTTGTTATTGATTTCTCTCTTTAAATGTAAAAGAGCTGCAATAAATATTTACCATTAGATGAAATAGGAACGATTAAACTTTATGAAGAACTATATATATATATATATATATATATATATATATATATATATAACACATGCTATGTCATCATTTTGAGAGAATTAGAATTTTGAGATTGGCAGATAAGATGAAAGGAAAGAGGTGATTGAAGCATATACCATAAAATATTATTGAACGCAGACATATTTAGCCAATTTCATATTTAAGTATTTCACGATAAACAAGATATGATTTTCAAAATAGAAGTTTCGTATGAAATATTAAATCTGTGATAAGACGAATTGTATTCTGACGAATCGATAAAGGTGAAGAAAAAGCAATTTTGAACCCAATAACACAGAGAAAGCGACACTTCCAAACGAGAAGAAAAAGAAAAAAACCTTCAAGGATACATTATAACTCACTGTATGAAGCGATAGACTTATTACAGAATTTATGATGCATAAACGCAGAAGGAGTAATATATAAAAGTTCGAATATTCATGAAAAAGTACGAATCGAAATAAAGGAAATATAGAAATAAAATAAAAAATATTACAATTATAGCATAATTAAAACGTTCTCTATGCTCCATATTAATATTTTTGTCATGAATACTTCAAAGGCTCTATAAAGGTAGACTCATAAATGAAGATAATTTGCATACGAAGCGAAAACATAAAATAATTTAAAGACCAGTAACACGCTAAGTCCAGAAGTTGAACGTTATTACATTGAATAATCATAGATTTTATCTAGAGCGTAGCACTTGAATGTTACTTTCTATAAAGCAAACGTGACTTTAGTAAATTTCGTGGGATATGAGTGACTCGGGATATCACTTCCCTCACGACAGATCCTCGCATTTTACAAACGTGTTTGGCAGACAGACTCAAATATTGATATTTTCCATGTCAAAGTTTTGCTTTTATATACTTAAGATAAAATAATAAACTGCCCTCTGAGTTGTCTGATGAAGCCAAGCAGTTAGGTAGTTAGTGAAAATGTTACACTTTTTCGTATTGGTTTGCTCAGAAGTTTTATTATTTTATCTCAAATATTGAGTGTTTACGTGGTATATTATCAACCATTTGACAAGGCCTTTCATTGTTCCTGAATTCATACTATTCTATGAACCGAATTTTTAATTATGAAAAATAAAATGGGTTTTACCAACATCTATATTCTAAGCTTACTTTTTAAAATTGGAATAAACTTTCCTTCCATTCTAAGATAATATCAACCTCTGAGATATCTGGTGTAGTAAAAAGTAATCCATTATTTTTGCATGACATTGAAGGCTTGACTTACCATAGTTAGAATGATCCGATTTAGGTCACATATGCGCCGTTTTGTTCGATAACGTGTTGCCATTTGGAAGGTAATATCATTATGCCTTTCTCATAGAAGCCCTTGTCCCTATTGGCAAAAAATTGAGACAGTCGATTTTCACAAGCCTCTCTTGAAGCGAATTTTTCACCAGCAAACGTGTTCGCCATGGACAGGAACAGATGGTCATCACTCGGTGCCAGGTCCGCTTTATAAGGTGGATGCATAAGATCCTCCCAACCAAGCTCCCGGAGCTTCTGGCGAGTCACTATCGATGTGTGTGGCCTGGCGTTGTTCTGGTGGAACACAACGCCTCTCCTATTGGCCAAAGCTGGGCGCTTCTGGGCGATTGCTGCCTTCAGACGGTCCAATTGTTGGCAGTATAGTTCCGAGTTAAGGGTTTGGCCGTAGGGGAGCAGCTCATAGTAGATAATTCCCTGCCAATCCCACCAAACACACAACAAAACCTTCCTGGCCGTCAATCCTGGTTTGGGCACCGTTTGCGCCGGCGCACCGCGCTTCGACCACGACCGTTTTCGCGTGACGTTGTCGTAAGTGATCCACTTTTCATCACCAGTCACCAACCGCTTCAGAAATGGGTCGCTTTTGTTGCGATTCAGCAGCGATTCGCAGATGGAAATTCGGTCCATGAGGGTTTTTTTTCGTTAACTCGTGTGGCACCCATACATCAAGCTTCTTTGTGTATCCAGCCTTATGCAAATGGTTCCACACGGTTTTTTGTGCAATGTTTAGCTCTTGTGCAATCGAAACAGTGCTTACATGACGGTCGGACGCGACAATGTCCATGATTTTATCGACATTTTCGACACTTGGCCTTCCAGTGCGTGGTACATCTTTGACGTCAAAATTACCGGAACGGAATCGACGAAACCAAAATTGCGCGTGATTGGCTGTTACAGTATCAGGACCATAAACACTATTCACATTTGCAGCCGCCTGGCTTGCGTTTTCGCCTTTATCTAAGAAAAACTGTAAAATATAGCGTATTTTCTCTTTGCTAGTGTCCATTTTGACGCGCGCTCACACAACACTGAGTCAACTCATCACAACTATCTGAACAGTGTTTGTAGTACGCAATCTCATCGTTTGAACGCCATCTCATTGAACCCGATCGGACTTATACAACGCGAGCTACAGATCACTGAAGCCATCTATTGGCAAAATAATGGATTACTTTTTACTACACCAGATACTTCAAGCGTTAAAATAGTTAAATTAATCAGATTATACAAAATTATTGGAAAAATAAAAAAAAAATAATTTTGATATAATTTATGTATTTAAAAATGAGAATAAAATAAGTCGCCATCTTTTGTAATGATAGACAAAGAAGAATTACTTTTTCGTTGTGCAATGCAAAGAAATTCCTGACGTCAAATATACAAGTGTTATACAAATCAGAACAATTTGGAAGAAAGAAAGCATCGTTGCCCTCGATATTGCGAGGAAACTCCTCCTACGACATGTCAGAGTAACAACCTGCGTTACCTTGTAGCAAGGGCGTAAAACAGTATAAAAGACCGATCAGACCTCGACTTCGCCTCATTAGCGCAATAAAACAACAGCTCATCAGCGCTCCAGATCTCCATTCTTTTTATTGCTTGAAGACATTGCTTCGATCTACATATTGGCGTTGAGCGTCGACTGAAATCAAGACGGCTCAGAAGCCCGTCCCAGGCTGGGCTTAGATTTTGAGAGGCTACTTTTTTTTACAACTCATCTAAGTAGATATTTTAGCACTTCGATACAAACTTGTGGGTTGCATAATTTCCAGGATACAGTGGTGAGTGGGGATAGTTGGTGAGCCACGTAGATGGGTTGGCAATTTGCCGAGGTCAACTAACGCTGTTTGGACAAGATTGTGGGTGAATTTTGGCGGAAAAATAGTGATGACGTAATCTAGTCTGTAACATCGTTAGAAAATTGCGGGTTGCGCGAGCAACATTACTTTATTGCAGGTTAGTTGATTGACCTTTGCTGTCATTACAAAACAAGATGGACGGCGTATGGAAATTGCCATTACGTGACGGAGTCATTGAGCTGCATTGTTGGCAGATGTTTATACATCTATTGCTAAAATAAGATGGTGAGTGAGGACGTAATCCAGTCTGTAACATCGTTAGAAAATTGTGGTTGTTGTGACATCATCCAAGATTGCAAAGTTGGGGATAAAAGATCGTTTGGAAATCCCCATCATGTGATAGTGGTAATTGACAGTGTGCTGTTAAGCAAGATGTTTGATTGAGCAGACCTCAATTTTGGGAGGTTAAACATACCGTATTGTAAACTATTGCAATGGCGGTGGTGTAACGTGCCTCAGTTGCGTAATGGTTCATTTCTCTCTTAGATGAGCAAAGGACAGAGCAAGACCATTGACGTCGTGGCGAGGGTACAAGTTAGGATTTGAGGTCAAGCGGACATTGACAGGAAAGCAAGTTAGAAGTAGATTCAAAAAACATTTCATTAACATTAGAGGACAAACGAATAAGAATAATCAGAATTGAACAAACAAACAAATGAAACGAAGCAATGTGGACTTCTCTTAGACGAATAAGAATAACCAGAACTGAACAAACAAACAAATGAAACGAAAGGAATCAATAGTATATAGATCATTATAAAGAAATTGAGATGAAGAAACAGGGGTCTTAATATTGAATTAGTTTATGCTAAGAGTTCTGATAAGAGCATTTTCTTTAAAAGTCAAAAAGCATTTGATTCTTTGGTTGGGAGGTGATCATCAGTTTTAGTTTATGGTAACAGCTCTGATAAGAGCATTAATAATTTCAAAAAACTGCCAGCTTATTTTGGTTGGCAGGCGAGACCAATACTCGTTTTTTAACCAGCTTGTGCTTGCTGGTGGCCATTTCAATCGGTGAATTTTTTTTCGCGAATTGCTAGTCACCGATGTGGCTCCGATTACCCTCCCAAATTTTACGCCCTCGCTGTGGGAAGAGAAGGAAAGGAAATTGGTGTGATCTGCTGGTAAGGGTAGTTGGTCTAAGGGATGTTTGGGTATTGATTATTATCCTTTATTTATTAAATCTTAAAACCAGGGTGGTATAAGTGTTGCGCTTATACCCATTTTGTTGGTTTATAAGGATCAAACGATAATGAGATGGATGACGGAAATGAAGTGCACATTAAACGACACAACACGTGGAACGTATATAATTAATGTGTGATTAAATCTTCTGCCTAGGAGTGCTCTAGGCTTTATGAAAGACAGGTGAGCCCTTCTCCAACACAGTGATGATTACAATGCAATTATGAGGGTGAATGGTGAATGAAAGAATGAGTGATGATGCATTTGGTACGTTACGGGTGCCAAGCAAAGTTCATGTGAGGTGTAAGAGAGAAATATATGTAGGGTCCCAAGTATGTAGCTTTTACTTTGATTTTGAAGGCTTCAGAGGCTGCTTGTGGTACAGAATGGAGTATGGTTTCTCGGGCGATTGGGTGGAGGTTTTGAAGGGTGAGAGTGATAAAGGCGATGATATTTTCTATTGTGGGTGATGGAGGAGTAGCTGTGGTTTGGGTTTGAGCAGGAAGAAGAAGAGAAACTGTGAGATGTGGGTTGTCAACTTCTGGTTGAGGACGGCCTTTCTACATGTATGAAAATGTCGGATGTTGTTCACCACATTGACTGCATTTCGGAGGTTGTTGTGCGTTGACACAGTTTTTGGTCTGATGTTCGGTTTCGGCTTCAGAATCTGTGACGTCTGGTTCACCTCCTTATATCACTACAGATAGCATAGGTTGACGGCGTGGAGGTGGTGACGTTTTGGTAGTTCTGGGGCTCATAGAAGTAAGATTGGATTCACTGCCGAAAATTTGGTAGCTATGCTTGTTTCTGATGATACTGACTAGATGTTCATTAGGTGATTTAATGATAATGCCATTTCTGGAAGGCACTATTTGATATATCATTTCTCGAGGGACATATTTCAAGAGTTGTTGCAGAAGTATTTTAGGTGTCTGAAACTATCAAAGCTAGTTAGAAGAAAAGAATGAATAGGAGGTGTTTGATGTTCGGTATCTTGTGGATTGAGAAGGTCTGAATCGGATAAATTCATAGAATGATCTGAGTCGTAGTCGGATACAGTACCGGTGTGATATGTCTTATGTGGTGGAGATCTGCCAGAATGACGTTGCAGAGGTGATTGAGAGCGTGCACCTGAAGGTGAATTCTAGTTGCGGCTTCGTCTTGTTAATGAAGTGCCCGATGAAACATATTTTGGAGTGCCTGAAGATGCTGTTTTAGAAACTACTTTTGGAAGAGTATGTTTTCCTGCTAGCTTTGGCATGACAGATGTGCAAATTATTGTGGCTGATGAATAATGATCTGCCTTTGACTGCAAAAACTATTTCAAATTAAGTAGCACCCTCCGACAGTGTAAACTGCCGTTGATCCTAATATGACCATATACTTACTGCTCTCTCTTGTGCGTCTGCTACACAAGATCATCGGTTGTACGTAAACAAACCACAGTTAGGGTTGGTTTAAGTTGTTCTGAATCAGTGATTTTTTTTTATTTTGCTAGCCACCAAAGTGACTAGCACCCACCAGAGAGTTACCCCCTTTTTATAGGGAAGTGATGTGTAGGGATAAAGGGAAGTGATATAGGATGGATGGTCTAAGAGAGGTAATAATATTCTACTATACTTTATTTAAGTAATATCTATCCAATCTTGGGCATTATAAGCTTTGAGCTTATAATCATTTCATGCTAGCTAATACTAATGGTGATAAGATGAATGATGAGCGTGGGGTACATTTGACCTCACATTTAGAAACAACAGGTGAGTGATATATATTCTCTCCTAGGGGCTATTCTAGGAATTAATGATAGACAGATGAGCCCTCCGCATTACATTGATGATTACTGTGTAAAGACGGTAATGAATGATGAACGAAAGTCAATGATGGCTATGTTTGTGTTCCTGTTTATCCTGTGTTTGGTTATGGGATGGAGAAATCAACATAAGGTCCAGAATATGTGGCATGGAGTGTTATTTTGAAGATTTCTTGTGCAGCATATTGTACTTCTCTGAGAGCGTTTTCCCTGTCGAACGGAAAGAGGTTTTGAAAAGTGAGGGTTACGAAACGTAACAGTTGTTCTGTAGTGATTGGTTGCTGGGCTGACTGAGGAGGTGTTGGTTCTTTGGGAAGATGTAAGTGAGCGATGTAAGCAGGTTTGTCGGGTTCCACTGTAGGACGTCCTTTGCACTTGTAGCTGAAAGATGGATGTTGCTCTTCACAGTTTGCACATTTAGGCGGACTTTGCAAGTTCGAACAGTTTTTTGTTTTGTGTTTTCCTGAGCAGTAGCCGCAGGTTGGAGTGTTAGGACATCTGTTAGTATGGTGTACGTTGTATGATTGATAGTGTTCGCATCGCAGCGGTAATGGTGGTGTAGTACGGGATGTCTTCTTTTCTATATATGAAAGCGTCTGTTGCAAGAAGATTGTCTATGGAAGGTTGATGGTTGGTGAGAACTCTAACCATATAACTTGGAGTTCCTTCTTTGGTTTTGATTCTGATACATTTGCTAATAGTGTGGTATTCAAGTCGTAGTTCCTGTTCTGCTTCTGAATCAGAGATGTCTGGGTTTACACCACGAATGACAACGGGAACCACAGGGTAACGGCGAGGTGGTGGTGGTTGATGTATAGGCTTGTTGTTCATTGGTGAGAGTTGAGCGTGGACACCGAAGATTTCAAAACTATATTTATTCCTGATGGTTTTGGCGAGCTTGTAGTCCTGGGATTTGATGTTGATTCCATTTCTAGTTTGTATAATCTGAGATATAGGGGATCGCGGTACATATTGCACAAGTCTGTTTAGAAGTATCTTTGGCGTTTGGTATCTTGGATCAAAGTTGGTCAGAAGAAAGGCATGTAGTGTATCAGATGAATGTTTCTGAGTTTCACTACCAGCCAGTTCATTTGATGATCTGAGTCGCTGTCTTTGTTGCTGAGCGTGTGTGATCTTTTTGTTGGAGGCGAGTTTGAACCACCTGCATGAGGGACGTTGGGAGACTGAGAACGAGAGCTTGCATTAGATAACTTTTCTGTGCTGCGTTTATGTTTAGAGGATTTATTAAGCGAAGAAGACTTTGGAGTTACTCTAGATGCTGTTTGTTGTACGACAATAGGTAGGAGATGTTTGCTTGATCCTGTTTTGAGGTTTGACATGATAATGTTAGATACAATGAAGATAGTGAAAACAGAACAGATAATCACTGTTTCCCACTCCTATTTTGACCTAAGACCTCTTCCAAAATCCGGTTCCGAAACTCGCCCTTCCTTGATTTCAAAATTACCTTCCTGTCATCCACGAGAACTCAATGATTTTCAGACTTACAGAAAGAACCATATTCTACAGCCCATCAACTCCTATTAGCATAACAAACCCTAGAGCACATTTCTGAGAAGGACACAAAATTCACAAATCATTAAAACCAGACAGAATTGAGTCTTGGCAAGCCATTCTTAGTTTTACCATCGACCCGGCTACATCAACAAGAACAGTTTAGTTTACCTATAACTCGTATCTGTAAAAGTGAACTTAGTATTCTTTACTTAGTGTGTGTTACAGCTCCAAAATCTGAACAATCGAATATTCTCAATGAACTATACCATCTTGAAGAACTTTAGTACATGTATGGTCAATCGCAAGAGAAGAATAAGAAAATGTGAAAGTTTTTAACTGTATTAAGGAATATTTCTTCTCGACTTGAAAACGTGAAGACCGAGACTTCTAAAGTGTGTGTATTAAAGGTATGTGAAACAGGGCATGATTACAAAGTATTAATTCATTACATATTGCTCAAAACACTCTAAATTCTAGTCGACTAAAGGATAGATTAATTGTTACGAACAATTTTTATTTTATAATATAACTAGGGAAATGTCAATTCTCCTTTAAGCGTCTTAAAGCAGCTTGTCCTTCCAACTACTTTTAGTAATTAAGTATTTAAGCTTTCTTAGGAGTTGTTTCTTCATGGAAGAGTAAGTAAGTAACTTCAAGTGTGTTTATATTTGTACAAATAGTGCTTTTCTGTTGTTGCCCATTTAATGACGAATTCATTTCTATACGCTACGTCCACACTTTCACAGGAAATTACGGCTAATTATAGTGAAATAAGTCCTTGACTTATATCGAAATAGCGAAAGATGAACAATATACATATTTGTGGATTCAGTTTGACGTGCCGATTATGATTTGACACATGACATGCTGTTCCCACACATACACATTAGGTTAGGTGACTGGACTTCCAATTATGGGACTTAGTCAAACATGACGACATCTATGTATCAGAAGTCAGGAAGTCTTTCTGATGACGTTTTGGTCTATAAGACGTTCCCCCCAGCGCATGCGCACAATATTGATTGCCCTTGTACTTACGATAATACTAGGTTGTATTGGAGTGGCCGAGGTTAGGTTAGGTTGAAGTTGGTTGGCATTGTTGAATTTCCAATTTTTTACATTAGTTCATATCGGCTTCTAATATGGACCTTATACTCTATGTTTGAAAAAAACAAACTACATGCACTAATATTCACGAACGTATGTTAGAACCCTGCAGGGCCAGGTTCAGCCCTCTCGTTATAAAAAAAAACTCTGAACATTTGTCGGGCGTAGATTTACCCTTCTAATATGGCCCTCGTACTCTAAATTTTTAAAAAATAACATGTACTTATATTCACGGTCGTAGGTTAGAGCCCCGCAGGGCCAGGTTCACCCCGTCCCCTTGTTATGAAGATATGGCCTTGTACGTAGGCTACTGTAGTTAATTTAACCTAACCTAATGTTTATGCGCGGGAACAGGATATCGCATAGCAAAACGTAATCAGCACGCCAGTCTGAGTTCAGTCACATACAAATAACCTGTAATTTCGATGCGCCCATTTGCGGTGCCCACCCCAGGAACTTAGTTTGGAGATCATGTATTTATACAGATGAGATGTATATTATTCAGTGTGTGTAGATTTACTTCCTTTGTATACAGTGTCTTTGATACTTCCTTTGAAAAACTTCCTAATATCTGTAGTATTTCGTCTAGTTGCTTCTTCCCGTTTCATTTTACGTTTTCGACTTTCAGAGCCTGAGAGCTTCTTTTTCGCGAACATAATAATGATCTTGTAACTCTTTGACTAAATAAGTGAACAGAAGCTAAAGGTCCAGGAAAAAGCCGATTCTGTCAATGTTACACTGCGCAGCGCGCTGTCGCAGAAGCGCAAGGTATGGAAGAGCCATGAACGTAGTAATATAATGGATTAGTAACAAGCTATAAGGGACGGAAGTGCGCCTTGACACCATGATGAAGAGTCAAAAACATTGCAATGGTCCATAAGAACTAATGTTAATTATCCCACTTTTAATTAGATATTTTAAGCATAAATGAAGGGATTGAATGTGTTTCATCATGTAGTTTGAAGAAGGTGACAAAGCACTTCTTTTCAGAAACACCAGAAAGCAATAGCTAAGATTGTTCTTTAATTTCAAATTAAATAATATTCGGTATTCAGCTTAGAATCATCCACTTTTCTTGAGAAGTTATGTGTTAGTTTAATTTACCTATGTTTACAATAAGGAAGACTAACAAGGATGAAAAATCTGTAAAGATAGTAGAGAATAGGATCCAACGTTCGTAAACGCAATTGAAGAGAATTTCATGTAAAAGTTACGGGTGTTTTTCTTCATAGAAGAATCGCAGAGGTACACAATTAACTTTCTAGAGACATAAAGTTTTGGAAGTTTCTCTCTTGGACTCTCGTGGCGTCCCCTCGTTGGAACATTGCCGCTCGTGAAGTTTTGGTCTATCTTGGCTTCCCCTAGGTGGGTAATCGTAGTTCTTAAGGTCTTGGAGTTTTGTGGCACCCACCCAAAATATCGGCGACCTTGGCGGATGCCTGTGTAGCTTATGCTTGGATCCTGGTCAATCTATAAATTTCTTCCCAAATAACAAATTACAGTAACATCCCATAACATCACCAGTCAGAGTATTTTTTTAAATGTCGTCCCTGATTCAACAGGGGGAGCCGCGACCCCCCTCCCCTCTGGTGGAGCCGCCAGTGATAAACATAGGGAAAAGAAAGTGGGAAGAGACCGAACTTGGTCTGAAAGTAAGGTACCAAGTTCTCATTTGCCTTATAGAAGTGGATAAAAAACATGAAAAATTACCGTCAGGAAGCCCACCCCAGGATTTGAACCCCGGACCTTACGAATCCAACGCCAAACCTGCTCCATTCTTTTTTTACTTTTTTATTTATCCTAAGTTAACAAAGAAATACAGTATTCCTGTACAAATATTTTAAAAAATAAACAAGAGAAAAAAATGATAGCAACTATTGAACAGGAAAGAGATATAACAAAATATCAACAAATGGACCTACTGGAGTCACTCAAGTAAAGTTCGATTGAAGTTACATAAAAAAAAAACTTTTAAAAACATACTCTTCTTAAACAATTCGTACTAAAAAGTAAAAAGTAATAATTTTGTTTATGCATGACTAAAAAGAAAAGCATGGTTCTCGCTAATTGAAGAAATTATAAAGTGAAAGTATTTGAGAGCGCGTCCCATGCTTTTCTTTTTAGTCATGCATAATTTTTCTTACTTTTTAGTACGATTTGTTTAAGAAAAGTATGCATTGAAATGTTTTTTTTTATTATTTTCTTCGAGTTATTTCAATGTTCGGATACTTTTTCTCAAGTTGATCTTGTCACCCAATTGAAAGTATTCTTCAACCAGTCAAATGCAACATTGTTGCGGGCTAGTATTTACTTTGGGATAAAGAAGTTCTTACTAACAAAGTAAAATATGCTTTTAAAAAACATAACTATATGAAAGTAACAATGGAATATTGTATTGTCATCTGACTTACGTCGCTGTACAAAATTTCATCGTTGTATGACGTCGGAAAAAGAGTTAAATTAACGTTGCAAGATTTGGGGACACGATGAACCATAGTGAAAAAGAAAAGTATGTAGAAAAGGATTGATGTTACTCAATCAAATAACCTTAAAATAATCTATACATAAAGGTTACAGATTTTTTTTTTTTAATCGTATCAAACCATGGATCTCCAACCTGTCAAAATACAACTCTACAGTAGTTGCCAAAATGTTTTTCCATTGAGCTACACTTATTTTCAGATATTATTGGAAACAATACTACCAAGTAAAACACAGGGGAAGATAGGGGAGGGAACCGTACATTGTTAGACGAGAAGCAAAACTCTGCGATGTTCATATTTCCATTTTTCAGCGTTAGGCGACCCAAACTGACACACTCGTACATACAAGCTCCTAGCACTCTATTGCTGGCTGGTTTGCCCAAGAACCGTTCCTAAACACCCTCAACTTGCACTTTGCTCCCAAGGTGCAAAGTGCATGTTGATAATCACTGCACTTGATGATCAGTATAAAGGATCAAAAATATGTTACCTTAAACCAGAAAACATAAACAAAATTTCTCCCACGACTTATGCCATATTTTAATCTCTTTTTCTGTTTTTAAATTAGTTATCACTGAGAGTATTCTGCTCAAGTGCGTGATGAAAATGGCGCCAGCAAACACGTGATCAGAATAGCATGCTTGATTCCGATAAAGAAACGTTTTCTCTTTCTGCGCATGTGCAAACATCACACTGGAACTTAAAAACCAGAAGTTCCAGTACCACAAAAGAAATTTCTCGGTAGTTTTTAAGGATTACTTTAAGTACTAACATTTATCTGAAACATCACTGGATATATGAAGGGACTTTCCCAAACTTTTTAACAGCGTGAGTGATTAATTTGCTCTTTTAAACTAATAAATCCTCATCTCTTTAATCTCCAAGTGCTTTGCCTTTGCCTTTATTTAGATTATTTTTGAACTGCTGGAATGTTGTTACATTTTTACGGTAAGAGAAACATGCATCTAGTTAACAAAAAAAAAAAAAAAAAAAATGTCTTCAACTCTTGCAATATATGCTTAATTTTCCATCTCGCCTTTTACGCAAGACAGCCGCAGTTTCAATGTTCACTCACACCACGCAGCACATCAGATACGGAACGGGAAGAGGAAACTTTATCTCATCGCTGGAGATACTGTGAGAGTACGTGAAAACATTAAAACCAGCTGCGTTCCAATATGTCGGAATTTGTCAGCAATATATTGTTTTCAGCAAAAGAGAAAATGTAAAAGTTTAAACATTTGGGCACATTTGGCATACTTTCTACAATTGCAGATGATACGCAGAAAAAATGTACGTAACATGATACTTCTTTAACATTAGTTGCTAGTGTCAAATATGCAAAATGAAGATTAGGTATTGTATAAGAATTTAGAAAACACTTCGTTTGTAAGGAAGCTTATAATTTAGGGTCTTTGTTTCTTCAACAATATCTGGAATGATGTACGTTCTATAATTGGTTGTGTTCTAGTACAGCAATATATATATATAGATCAGCACGAGAGAGTTACTTACGTAGTATCACCAGATAAATCTCAGAATTGTACTTCAGTGAAATAATGCACTTGATAATCACTCAATCCCTGGGAAGTTGTGGCCCCTTCCCATGCAGACTTGAAAAGAGTTAAAATGTTGGTACAGCCAAACCAATGTAAATTACATTTTGTTAATAGTTTGTCTTATATGGCTTAAATACAATTAGTTCAATATAATATAGCTCTACTTTAGCTCTAGATATGTAGATCTACAGATTTCTGGTTTTCACTAGTAAGTTATCAATTCACCAATAAGAAAAATCATTCAGTCGACTCGAAATTCTAATTTTTTTAAAGATTTTATGAGGATTTTCTTATATTAAGTCGATCGTTATTCTTATTGTTATTGTCGACTTTTAGAGATTGATTTGCTTTAAAACAAAATGTTTTACACAAAAACAATCAACTTAAAAAAATCTTTTGATTTAAAGATTGCTCTAAAATAGTATATTTATAACATAGTTTCTTAGTAGAGCCTATTTTAATTTCTAATTCCAAGTTATTCCGAGCCCCAAAGGATGCAGCTTTTCTCATTTCCTTGGTGTTTACATTCATATGAGCATGTTAGTATATGTGGAGGGAGGAGGAATGCAATAATAATATAAATCTATATTTTATCTCTAGAATGGGACTATGGTTCTGAAATTCCAGGATTGATACTCTTTAAATTAATATATTTCGTGCTTGGAGAATAATTATTGTGAATCTTTTCCACGAGAAACAACAGCTACGCAAAGTTTCATGTTTTTGTAGTATACACAGTTAATACTAACAACAGTTCCGAAGTACAGAAAATAAATGTTGTTATAGCAAACGCAACAGAGCTATTCTGCCAATCTCTGTTTCTCATTATTAGTCTCACCTAATTCCAATAGTAATCTTACTTTTCACAACATTTCTCCAAGAACACATGGCACCACGTACTAGGCGTATCAAAAAGTACTCTCCTAATGTTTTTGCACTATCCATGGAAAAGAAATGATTGTTTATTTCTAAAAGAAAGTTAGCACCGTTATTTTGGTTGCTGAAGTACAGCGATCTCGAATCTACGTTAATGACTTTCGATGCTGGCGCGAATAAAGAAAACTGCCGTTATCACTTTAATTGCGTTTAATGCTGGTAAACATCTCTTTATCCAAGAAATAAATTCGAAGTAAAATATGTCTAAAATCGACTTGAGATTAACACTACACAATTTAATAAAATTAAACGTAATGAGTCAGTGCCAGTGACACGGCCTATAATTCAGATACCGGTATCATGAAGTCAGATCGAGGGGTGTGGAGAGGGCGAATAATTCAACAAATTGTTCGTTCTAACATTTACCATTTGGAACTTTATACTTAGTTTTATAATATCTTGAAATATTTTTCTTTTCAGTTTCACAATTATTTAGAGAAGGAAAGCGCATTAAAATAAGAACTCTTTACTTATTTTCCTTTATCACTTCTAAGACGTATTCCAGAATAGGGAATACCTAGATGTTCTGTCCACCAAATATTTAAGTCTTTAGGTCTGACGTTGACTCGAATTGTGAGAAATCAGTAAGAAAGTACTGATGTATATTTTGCTTCGTATCAATGTTATCAGTGTTTTAGTTTGTTTTCATCAAATATTCATTTTTTCACTTAGGATAACTTGTGATTTTCTTTACTTTAAGTTATTTATCAAATAGGTAGCTGATATCAGGTAAGTACGTCACAAATCTGAAGGATAATGTCTCTCGGCGAACAGTGTTCATGGAATTGAAAGGTACTAGGCAGAGGCTTTGTTTAGATGCCATACCGGGATTTACCTGGTGAAGTTGAGGAGACCTTGAAAATCTCAATCAGTATGGTCGCCAGCAGCACTCAAACCTTCGTGTATTTCCAGTGCCAATCCGAATTCAGCCAACAATACTAGACCGCAGTTAAACTTGCAAAATATAGATTTGTGTATATTTATATATTTAAGGTAATCATTTTACTGCAAAATACAATTTAAGATAAATACAATTGTATATAACTTTAATTTCTGTATAACACCAATTTTGAAAGAGAACATTTTTCTAATAGAAAAATAGAAAGATTTGATTTCTTGTTGGAAAGGTAGTACGCCGTTTAATCGTCTCACACGGGTGTTGTGGAAATCTGGTCCGTTTCGCGGAGGTCAGCGGATAGTGTGTAGCTATGACATTTAACATAATGGCCCTCCGGCAGAGCAGTAAATTGATTAGCTCTTATGAAAGTCCTGATTCAGCTATTTCACGTGTACAACCAGATGGAACTTCGATCTCGTAATACTCGTATGGTATCAATGTAATCAAATAAAATCAATAGCTTTAGTACTTTTGTCTGAAGGATTAATAAGATATAATCATACTGTGTATTGATTTTGGTGAAGGGAAATAACATTCCCTACTCCATTTATATTTCCATTTTACGAAGATTGGGGTTTCCTGTACACGACACCAAGTTAGCTATCTAAATTATGAACCTTTTTCTAAGCTATTTTTTATTCTCGAGAAAATGTATGAAAAAATGAATTTATTAGAAGGCTGTGCTTATCTCTTCTACACTATGAAAGCTTCTGTTAAGAGAAAGCAACACTACTTCTGACCTTGGCACGTGTCTCAGAAAGAAGGCAAGAGCAATAGACGGCACATGTTATCATGCATGCTTCAGCGACTGTATGTACGTAGTTTCGTAGGTATTGTGTGCTGAACCTCTGTCAGTGTTTTTCGGGTGTTTTTCTGAAGTGATTTTTCTTCGAGATGGATGTGAAAGAGAAACCAAGATGTGTCATTAAGTTTTGCTGTGACTCAACAAGTCTGCTGTTTTGTAACTTCTGAATTTTCGTTTACTATTTAGTTTAATTGGCGATACACCTTAACTCAACAATTGTTTTATTTCTTAATCGAGAAACTGGAACCGAACTTGATCAAACTCGTTCCATGCCCCAATGTTCCATTAAAATACTATGAATTGATGATTTTGAAATATCAACATACAATCAATTTCTCTAACAAGGTACATTTGCGAAAAGCCTGACAGATATTTGTTTAATATTGAACAAAATGGGAAGTTCTGCTTGGCCCAAAGTGAATTGTACTAATTTTAGTGGCCCATAGCTGTAATGTGGCTATTTATAAGTCTTAATAAATAGGATATTCCAGCATTACAGTTGTTACGCTTGGACACATCAAACATATGATACGCATCACTAATGAAGAAATACTCTGAATTATGACACCAATGCTACAAAGAATTTATCCAGATTTAATTTTTCTTCCAAGTAGAAATTGTTTTCACGTTGCAATTTTTTTGCAATATAAAAAAGGGGGACGTAACTTGTGTTATTCGCTAAAGGTCCATTCGCGAAGTGCTTGGCGGATAGTGGTAAAATATTGAATAAAACGTACTGTGTTGCTGTGCTCAGTGTTTATGATATTACTGTGAGCTGCTCATAGCAGTACTTGTTCATGTTTATAAGTCTCAATGAACAAATTGTTTTAAGCATAAATGAGGAGTCCAGAAGCCAAGGAATACAAGTGATATTGATGAAAATATAGTCGAGATAATCTTTTATATATAACTCGAAATATATGTGACACAAAACTGTCATATTTTGTGCAAAGAAACCTTGGACATCAATGTGTCCATGTAGAAAATATGGTAATTTTGTGTAACATATATTTTGGGTTTATATATAAAGGATTACTTTGAACTGTTTTACTCGTTAATGCCACATCCATCCCTTGGCTTCTAGAGGCAACAAACATACAGGACAATAAGCACACTGGATTAATGATTCATTTGTGCCGTTGGGATTAAGCAACTCGAATATTAAGGTTTCCTACAACCTTGTCAACAGCTTCAAAGAAATCTTAGTTAACGCGTAATGCAACTTTTCCCAGGCGTGTTTAATCATGTTGTTGAACATTGGAGTACTAAACTGATCATGGATCAGTACGTGAAGATTGATGATAACATTGCCGTTCTGAAACTCTAATTGAAAAAAAAAATTAAATATGGATGAGTTCTTTGTAACATTAGGTCAACATTCAAAGTTTTTCTTTATTAGTGATGTTTATTTCTGTTTGAATGTGTTCGAGTGAAAAAACATTATCCTGGAATAATGATTTGTGAAGACTCATAAATATACAAAATACCGCTATGACTAAAATTAGTACAATACACATTGAACCCAGCAGAACTTTGCATTGCGTTCAATCTTAACAAATATCTGTCAGGCACTTCGCGAACGTACCTTGTAAGTGTAAGATTTCTCTCTTTCCGAGTAACGTCACCTACTGTATTCATGTTTACCTATGTGATACTCTTTCTCGGTAGAGTATTCGAATTTAGATTTGAGTTTGGATTTATGTATTATGTTTTGGCATCCTTGGCTCAGCCCAGAAGTAATTCAAAAGCTTTTACGTTGTGAGCTTCATCGCTTGAAGATTACTTCATTGAAATGGTGGTATCTTATATGGATATAAAATTGATTTTCACGCCTCAAAGTTGCTTTTTTTATCGATGCGTAATGAAAGCAGATTTTTCACGGGACTTCTTTTTTCGGGATGAAATTCCGAAGCAACTAATCTAATATATTGTTTTCGTAGGTAAAGAAAAACCAACATATGTGAAAAAACATGCGTAGTTAGGGTTGTTTCACTTAAATAAATATATCCTTATAAAAATAAAACACTTCAGGTACAAGATTGTGTGAAACTATGTATTGGTTACACTTTAATATTTTTCTTATAATATTGTTTTTAGGTTGCAAATAATATATAGTTTGTCCTATTAAGAAAAAGGTACATTAATGACCCCATTATTTGGCGCTTCGTATATCACGGAATCGCTTACACAGTTGGCGCTCTTTAATCCGGCAGTCTCGTTCTGACACCGATCGAACTGCTTGTAATCGGACTTTTTAGGGAAGATTCGGGTGTTTGTTGACATTTGTTTAGAGACTGTTTTAAACAGTACTGCTCATGTGTATTTTTTGTTGCCATAGAGCAGCTTATTACATGTAAAAATTGTTTTAAATATCATTGCACTGTACTGTATTAGTTTTTTATTTGGTATTCGCGTTAAAACTATATCAACATTGATGTTCGATAATCCGGCATGGTCGTTGTCCCGAACGTATCGGTTTAAAGAGCGCCTACCATATAAAGGGCACCATAAGGTCTCCCACCCTTATATTTTAAGGATCTTATTTCAATGTCCAATTTTATCCTGTAATTTTCTTCCATCATGCCATGGATTGGCAGTAACGCGGGTGAAAATATTTCTCCAGACCATCGCAGTACAACGGGGTACTCTCGAATCTAATTCTCGACACAAGTGTGTGGTTTGTCTTGTTTCTGCTCCGAGTCCTTTAATTCAAGATATCCATAAAGTAGTATTATGATTCAAGATGAAGGATAAACCCCTCTTCAGTGCTTTCCCAATCGACTATGTTAACCACAGGAGGACCAATGCATTAGCTCTTAGCAACTTTATACAGAAAGTTACATTAACATTAACTATTATTTTTTTTTCATCAATATATAAAAAGTTTTGCTTCTTAAATTATAAATATTTTCAGTTTTTTCCTTACCATAATTTCGATCTTTATAAAAGAGATTTTCAAATTCTTTCGGTTCACGTTCCACTAAATCATAATTCATACCTGTTACATACCATGGGGTAATGCTATCACAATTTACATCACGGTTACCGTAAGGTTTTATAATAATAAGAATAATAATCTTCTATCGATTATTAATAGATATGTTGTGAACTTTTAAAAGGAATATTGCAGCAAATATTCTTATTTATTTTCTTTCGTTTTCATTATTTTCCCCCTTTCTTCTACAAGTTGGAATTTGCATTTATTTATGGCTTTTTGGTATATATCGCTCAGGCGGCGATAGGATAGGAGGAAGCCCATTGGAAGGAGTCATCCAGGGCCTAAGTTGAAGGTACCATCTGGCATTTATGTGCTGTGACTGAGGAATTCCCTGGAAAAACTAAGTCAGAATAGTCAGCCGCTGATATCGAACCAAGGAGTTCTCAAATACGAACCCAACGCCCTACTAACTGAGCTACGACAGCTCGGTTTTGTCCCATTATCAGTAACCAGGGATTGGCTTACTTAAAGTGATTCGCGCTCTTACTAAAAGTCATTCGAGAAACTCCAAAGTATAATTTATTTTCAGAAACTCTAACGTATTTTGTTCAGACGGCAGCTAGACTTTCTCCTCATTCATTTGGTCAGAAACTATACTCATTTACTAAATTTTCTCGAAGTGATTCTGTTATAGTTTATACAGTACACTCAAGAATAGTACAGTACATTTTTGGTATCAATCAGTTGAAACCCGATATTCAGAAGTTCAGAAATGAGGCAATCAAAAATGACAACTTTGAAACGGTTAGCTTATGAAGCTTGTACATTAACATCATTCTTATATGTTTTTATTTCTCCATCATTGTCTTATGGTTATACTAGTTGGATAGCCTCTAAAACTGAAGTTGTATTATGTGATGTCAGTCGCAAGATTTCCGATTTCCTCTCAAAAATCTGCTAACAAAACAAAGCAATAGGACAATATAAGCAATTAATTCTGAGGGTCTTTGAAATGTACCCGGAACAGAAGACACCCACAGAAAGCACTGGTCCATCATGGGCCTCCTATACTCCATTAAAATGTTACATAATAATTACTCACTGAAACCAAAACTCATTATATATCGCCATGTACGTTTAAACTTCTGTATCCCAATCTCATCCCCATTATCTTAACATTGTATGAACTGCCTTCATCAGCTCCAAATGCTCCGGAGCAAAATATAACCCATCAATTATCTCTCTATCATCCACGCTAATTTTTCTCGTTCATCTGCATTTCATTAACACTTTGTCATTACTAGTCAAAACTACATCTACTTTCTGCATTATTTTTGTATATTACTTGTGTTCAAATATTCGTGATGCATTTAATTATGTGTCGATGTTTATTTTTGTATAAATTGTCACTACCGCCCTAAACAAGCTTTTAAGCTTCTAAGAATGGGATATATTTGTTTGCTTCTGTATTTCGTTTAAGTTAAATGAAATGATCGGGTAAATCATAAATGACGTGGCGTAGGAAAAGTATTCTACCCTTCTCCAAGTTGATTGAATCAAATTGTATTATATTTTCCACCCAAAATAGAAAAAATGTAGTCTTTGCAACTGATTATAACCAGCAAAATATAACTGTTGCTGTCAACTGCTTGGTCCTAATCGAGATAATAGGATGTTATGACATTTTAGATACCTTGAAATGCGACGCTACCCGAAACCTCGTCATTTTCTGAATCATTCCTCAACCGTGTCACTTACCTTCCTGGGGTAGTATTATTGAGGCACTGTATCTGCAGAGTAGAGCATAAAGATAAAATATATTTATATGGGCGGTAACAGAACTTTAACTTAACGTCAGTCCTGAACGGGAAAGCCGGTTATCTTCGACATGTTTCAACTTAGCTATTGAAAAATAAATAAAACAAGAAAATAAAAATTGAAGATGTAAAGGGTTTTCAGTGAATTAAGTAAAAATTCCTGGTGTGAAAAATCAGCAACAGAATAAAACAAACAGATAGTGTACACGGCTATCAGTGTAACAAGGTGAAAACTTAAATCAAAGGCTGTAAAGGGGGGACTTCACAATATATAAAATAATAAAATATAAAACTTAACAGCTAACGAACATAATCATTTCAAGTAGAGTTTGGCATACCTGTCTCTCATATATACATAATAACGTTGTTCATCACAGTAGGATTAAACTTTAAGGACTGGCACCATATTATTAGGGATGCTATAACGATGTCTGAGAAGATAATATCCAGCACAATCTAAAAGCATGTAACGAAAACTTAAAACTTTATTGCACTCACGACACTACGGCCGATCCAATTGTCGCAATAGATAACCATGTGATAGAATGTTAATAATGTGCAAAAGACCTACTGAGCTCAATACAAGTTTTATGGATCAAAATATTGTAATAGCGCACATGATTAAAAGAAGAAGAACATTCTGATAGTTTTTTTAAATGGACTGATTGAAACTAACATATGAAATCGTGTTCAAAGAATCACTGATAGTAAATGGAAATTGTATGATTCTTAATGGATGTATTTCTACAGACTATATGTCATAAGTAAGTTTATATCAAAAGTCTTGAAATAAGCATGTTAAAAGATTAAATGTTTAATTCGACATTTTAGATAAATGTAATTTGGAACAATGTCAATAATCAGTTTGCGCTGTTGATAACAATGCTTCTCGTTTATGGATATTTAACATCTTAGATGGATATTATTTTCTCTGATAGTGAAAATACTAGATGTACAGATGAATTCACATTTATCGTCGAAAAGATCGCGTTGTTTTACTG
>JAGDQP010002998.1:61056-98302 GCA_022664845.1 Lepisma saccharinum
TAATCTAACTTCTATTATTAGGATATCACTCATTTATATTTCTAATACCATGTTTGAAGAGACTGTGTCCTATCCGGAAGTGAAGAAATTCTCTCAATATCGAGCCTGTAAGCTGAGCGCCAAATATATGTAAAGCCCCGAGTACCCTCAGTTGATTCTATTCTTCCGGCTAAGAGTGGGATTTGGATTTGTCCACCTGAAAAGCAATATCAGATTAGCATATGAGGAAACCCTCCCCTACTCTATCTAACATATGAGCGAGTATGCAGCCGACCGACAGCGACGATTCTGTGCTGACCATTTACTATCACTACCTAAACCCAGGCAAAAGAAACATATGAAATAAAATAGATTCTCTTTAGCACATATTTATTTACATCCACCAACTGCTCACCAAGAGCCAGAGCCCAGGATTGAATGTGTTTACGGGAAGATACAAGTCTTTTTATGCATAGCTACTTGACAGTGATACGGCTTTCGGCGTAAGAAAAATAGACCATATTTGCATATTTAATATTTACAGATAAATCTGAAAATGTCGAATTACATTTAAAGTTGTTAAATAAATTGTATAATTAATTGAAATTTTAATATTTTGTAGTTATAGCCTCTTTACTTGTAAATAGTTCTGGTGCTGAAATATTAGTGTCCTTGCGCCATGTAAAACTAACTTCAGCAACACATACATACATTTTATTAAATCACATTGCCGAATATTTAATTCCAGGTTCTTCAATATTAATTTTAAATATATCTAAAAGTCTTTAATGTGACAAAAGCTTCAGCATTTAATTTAGCGTATCGGTAATTTGATTTATATTACATGAATTTCAAACTCCAAAAGGTGAATTTATACAATTAGATCGGGGAATGACATAAGTGACAAATTATATACAAAGTGCGGCACTCGCACAACACGAGGACCGTCACACATGGATATCAACATTATATCCAGGAAAAGACGACTTTATCACCAGCAAAGCGTATGACATGGGCCTTAGAAAGTACTTCTTGCACAAACTCATATTTGCAATACATGTTCTCGAAGCTTTGGAGGACACTGAGTGAATCTGAACAAACAAGAATATTTCAAACCATGAATACGACTAAAGTTCAAAGTCGGTATCAGGTCATAAAGTTCAGCAATAAAAATACTGGCTTGAGGGTGAAGACAATACTGGTGAATTTCCCCGTTTACAGTAAATCAGCAACCAACAGATTCAGTTGATTTGGTTCCATCAGTAGCAACAGAGATAGAATTAAGTTTTTTTAAGCTTGACAACGATATATCAATTCGCGGATGAACAACTAGCTGTACATGGATGGCGGAGACTACAGTGGAGAGAAATAGTAACTATTTTCTAATATCATGTTTCGAATGTTGAACATGGAAATGTTATATATTGTGGTGGTAGTCTTTTTACAATTGAATGATCAACTAGGTTTATCTTAATGAAATGAACTACTTAAATGTATGGAGCTCCATATACGTAATCCACCGACAAACTTCAAGGGAAGAGAGGACCTTTTATATCAAATACTTGTTATATTGAGAAACGCATATACCAGAGTTGTATAATTGGTGTGTCAGAGATTCCACCCCAAAAGGAAGTAAGAGATTCCTAGAAATTCTCTAATGTAAAGGTGTGTCGAAATGAGCATGAGTGCTATAACTTTCCATCAGGTAACAATAATTCGCTTGCACCAAGTGACATTCCTATCTCCTTTCCACATTCCCATTTCAAACAGATTCCATATGCAGTACGATTATTTAAAAGTATGTGGTTACATAACAACCAGGAGTAAGAATTACACACATGCAACGAGTGTTTTATGTGGTATAAATGAGAGAGAAGTGTATTGCCCGGTTGGATGAGGATGTTAACGTATGTCATCTCTACTCATACGGAAAGTCGTCTTATTAATGCTTATTTCCACCTTCCTTTACCTTTACTTGAATTTCTGGGAATCTCCTGCTTCCTCCGAGCAATTTCTTGTGCATCAATTTCATTTGGAGTAAGCAGGCTTGAAGTTCCTGTCGATAGCGTGCCGCATCAGTTCTGCCGTTAGTGGAGTTTGGAAAATGAAACTCTGAAGTTCATTTTACCACGATTTCGGTAGCCTGTAGCTCCAAAAACGCGGAGGAGTTTCCACCTAGTGACTAAGACTTTCCTAATAATAATATTAATAATAAAAATGCTATCATCTCCCGAAATTTGTTGGTGCATTATGCTATATTAAGGGTGCTATATTAAGGATTTTTGTTCTTAGGTTTTCGCAAGAGGTGTGTTGCTGAAGGATTTGTTTTCAAGATATTTTTTTCTTTTTTAAATTTCTACCCATCAGGTGGCCTTTGAGTGACTGCGTTGTCAAAGTTAAGGCTGTAGATCACCCCCGCCATCTTCGTACGCACTTTCCATTGATTAACATGGGAATTGTTTTACTCGTTTTATACTTTTCAGGAGTATAGTTTTAACTTCTGTTTTCGCACAGTTTATCGTCATGCTCTCTTTTACTCATGCTACTTTATAGAAATGCAATATTTTACACAGGAACAATATAATTCTCCGTTAACATATTGTGATTTTTATAGCAAACTATTAATAATACATTATAATTATATATTTGGAGAAACTTCAGAAACCAAAACTATACAAGAGTCAAAATAACCACCAAGACAAATTTTGTGAAAGCAGAACTTAAATATTCTATATCCGAGAAGCATAAAATGAGTAAAACAATTCCCGTGTAAATCAATGGAAGGTGCTTACCAAGATGGCGGGGGTAATCTACAGCGTTAATAAAGTACGAGCTTTGGCTGAAAAAGTTGTAAAATATTCGTGAGTCACGTGTCCATTGCATGATTTTTATCGGGCGTGCAGCAATGAAAAATTAAAGCCGTGGATCGTATCTGTTCGTAAAATCGTTTATTCTTAAAGACATGCACGGCTAGAGATTGTGCTGGTTACAGGAGTGGTTTATGCCTATGTATACTCACAAGAACTGCTGTAGTTGAAGTTAGATTTTTGTTTCATTTAGTGAGATCAGATTGCAAGACTTATGGGAAGGTAATATAAGGAATTGAAGTTATTGAAAGGGAGCATATAATGGAAAGTCTTCCTCTGAAGTAATTGCTTGAACTGTTCACTTTGTGAGATGTCCTTGACTTCTACCAGTTCTTGTACGGGATTATGTGAAAGGTAATCCTTCCTAACACCGATGAATACGAATTATAATTAAGTGTGTTTGCATTTTATTTCCTATATTTATTTGCCAGTACAACTATTGTATAAGTAATCTTCGTAATAAAATTCTTACTTCTTTAGAATAGGACAGTTATTTTACCACGCAGTTGCTATTAACTTGTCCAGTTTGTTCGGGTTTTCTCGGGGTTTAATGTCCAATTCAAATCTTGAAATACATTGTCCAATGTTTTACACTGTCGTTTCACTCGTTTGCAATCTGGTGATAGCTTTTCATTTTCCTTCAGCTTTTCCTTCTGATACTTTTACATTGTATGTATTTAGACTGTAAAAGATGCTGGGGTTTCAGCCAAGGCAGGTAAGGAGAAACAGGCTTCACGTTTCATTGTATCGATCTTGATTTACTCGTCTGTTTTTAATATGGTAACACCAGAACCTTTCCCGCAAGATCATTTTATACTTTATGCACTTCTTTGGAATATTCTACTAAGATTTTCACCATTTTCTTCTCGGAATTACAGCTGTTTCTTCACCTTTACTACCGATAGTCACACCAATGTGCAAGCTGGGATGGCGCCTTCAACATAGGTCCTAGCCGACTTCTTCCCTAATCATTTTCCCCTCCCTATCCCAGCCATTAGATAGATGCCTAAAAGCCATAAATAAATAAATAAATAAATAAGAAAAAGCAGATTCACATTCAACCAATGTACAAATGGACGCTGAAATATGTCTTCGTGGCATGTTCGTACTAGGTATACATATTTCATTATCTATTACAAAAGTCAACTAAAAGATATAAAAATTTAAAAACAAATTTACACCTAAGAATTGTATATCTAAGACAATAATAATGAGGCGCTCATAGCAAATATATTGGAATATACTTCCTGAAAACAATAATATTACGTAATGATATTTTCTGTGAGGGCCGCAGGATGTAATTCCGTTGGACATATAATTCTTAGATGAAAAATTATTTAATATTTTTCTGCACTTTAGAAAAATTGTGAATTAAAAAAAAAATATAAAAGATACTTCTAAAAACAGAATAATTTTAAAAACTATAATTTCATCTTTATTTTCATTTGTCAATAAATATTTGCATATACAGTAGAACTCGGTTATAATGACAAGCAAATGACCTGAAAAATTGTGTCGTTATAACCGAGGTTTATGCTGTTGTGAGGAATATGTTGGTACTACAAAATGCAAGACACTACAGAAGACGTATCGTTATATGTCCCAATAAAGAGGTGTCGTTATAACCGATGTCGCAATAGCTGAGTTTCACTGTATGTATTCTTTTAATAGTCAATTGAAATTCTCGACTCATGTTAGTATAGTTCAACACTGTTCGTTTTTAGAGATGTGTACAATGAATCGATGTTGAAGCTTGTCTGACAATTGGAAAATTCTATAGTTAATTCACTCGATCGTTCAAACATCAGATGTTTCGTGCCTAACTTTATTTTGTAAACTTTGTATTTTGGACCATTTTAGTAGCTCTGGCGTCTCGATTTTATTAGATGTCAATTTTGTAAAATTCACAAAGATCCATGCGTCTCAGGCCACATGGTATTGTAATTGGCTCCAATAATTTTGTGTGCCATTGCTCTGAATTAAGAGAATAACGTTCAAAAATCTTCGTGTTCAATGGTTTTAAGCTCCCACGCATACGTATTTTTCTTCGGGTTCTATGTTATAGATGTACACTATTTCTTCAAGTTTTCTAACCGTTTCTTTAACCTAAGCCGACTGCTTCAGAGACGTTAAGATTCAGAATTCAAATTTTCTGTTCTTGTTTCAAATTGTAAGTTATTGCAGGTCCTTATTAAGGTTGAGATCGTGTATTATTTCAATATTTATTTATTTATTATTCTTTCGAAATAATTGTTACTTGTGCTTACTTTTCTGCTATTTAGCTTGTATTATCTTATTCTGTTTCAATTGTTACTCTTATCTATCCCCCCTCTCTCTCAATCTCTCTCTCTCCCTCCCTCCTTTTCTTTCTCTCTCGTATTGGCCCGGATCTAAGCCACACCCTTGGAATTCGAGGGAGAAACAAGATTAAAGACAATAACAGAGAGATTGAAGCAAGAAAAATTACGATACGCAAATATTTTCTTGAAAGGCGGTATCAGTCATTACTAACTTCAGTAATAAAAGTGAACACTTTTCTTAACATAAGGTTAAATATACCGTCACCTAACTTTCCATTGTCTTATTCACTGTTGTCATTACTGACTTCACTATCAGTTCTCTTCACTCTCCTCCCATAGTCGTGGTCCTTGTTGTTATCCAGCGCATTCGACACACAGCATTTTTTTAACCCCTTGCTGATGGACTCCGACGATACTGAACATCATGAAGAGAGAATCCACTCGTACAGATGGGTGACTGATGGCTTAATTTTCCAAGCCGGTGTGAGGGCATGATCCCCTTCTAGAGCTAATCTGAATACTGTATACGAAGGTGGTCTTTGAACGACTTGTTTACGATAGCATCAATCACCTGTAGCTTTGAAGTAATGTCTCCGGTATCACGATAAGATCTGTCTTTCGTAGAGCAAGTTTATTCTTCACTTCATGAGTTACATATTCAAATCCAGCAAAGCTCTCTTAGCGAACCGTGAAGAATATACTTGCTTAATTTACAGACGCTAGCTATATTGTAACACTTGTTTTTAAGAAAATGAGAAATAAACACCATTTTTGAACAGTACACAATGCGATGAAACATCAGCTAAACCAAGGTAGCAAATATAAGCCGCATTTACTTTTTGCATTTAAAATTTGAATAAAAAGTGGCTTATTTTCGGACCATTATGGTATATACGTTTCCATATTAACAATTCATTATTTATAAACTGGAACTTTATGTTGAAGGTTATGCTTGACTTTAACTTTTAAAGTCAAGCAATAAAATTTAACTTTTATTTAAAGCCTTTAAGCAACTTTGGCTCAGGCCCAATGCGTGTTGATGGGAAAATTGGAGGAATGAAGAAAGTGAAGGAAACGGGAGACGCCCGAGAAAACCCACACAAACGGTGTATGAAGGTTATTCTTGACTAGTGGCACTTCGTTTTCAGTTTTACCCGGTGGTATATATTAATATATTATTTCGATTAAAAATGCGGGTAGTTGACAAATTTCAACTTGCTTAGAAAAGTAAAACAACCTAACTAATCTCTTTGGATGTACCAAAGCCAACTTTTTTTTATTATTTCAAACGTTTCTCAGTAAATCAATTGAGTGAGTCAGAGTGAGAAGGCTAACCACACAAGCAATAGAGATGAACTTTCAATTTAGTAGCATTAATCTGATATCTCCCTGCAATCTAAAGATTATGTTTGTTCTCTGGAGCTCATAGGATCTATCCGAGAACGAACAATGATACAGCAGATTGCAAAGAGATCTAAGGCGAATGTAAGGCAATTATTATCGCTCTTTTATTTACTGTATGGGATAGCCTTCTTTTTCACTAACTCCTTCACTAACGGTACCTATTTTGACCACAACTGAAAACGTTGGTTCAAAACGGAGTTTTCTTCACCTTTTGCCAGTTTTCACTTTTCGATGGAAATATGCACTAAATTGCTCTTTGCATTGGCTCAAGAAGGGCACTCCTCACCTTAGCCAAGGTCTCTGTGTGGCTCCTTATGGTGAAATCTAGTTGTTAACATTGGTGCTTTAAGGGGATTTCTCCTGGAAAAATCCCTTTTTTGCACAAAAGAAAATTACCCAGTAGCAACAGTGTTTGAGCGCCAACTACCTGCTTGATAAGACATAAACACGCGAAGGAGGGGTAGTCGTGGATTTGGTTCTTCTGTTTCGTTAATGAATATTATGAGTGGTAAAGGAACACAAGAGAACGCGTTATTATAACAAAAAAATAATAATAACTTTTTAAAAACAAACTTTTCTTAACAATTCGGACTAAAAAGTAAAAAATAATTTTGTTTATGCATGACTTAAAAACATGGGGCGCGCTCTCATATAATTCACTTTGTAAATTCTTTAATTGGCGTGCCCCATGCTTTTCTTTTTAGTCATGTATAAACAAAATTGTTTTTTACTTTTTAGTACGAATTGATTAAGGAGAGTATGAGTTTAAAAGATTTTATATTATTTTCTTTAGTTATCCCGGTCTTCCGATGCTTTTTCTCAAGCTAATGTTTTGTGACCTAAATCCTAAATTGTTGCGCAATCAGTCAAACCCCGCATCGTTGCTGGCTAGTATTTATTTTAGGATAAAGAAGTCCATATTGAATGAAAAATATATTTAAAAAAATATATAGAAATATATGAAAGTAACAATGGACTATTGTATTGTCACTCAAGTTATGTTGCTGTGCAAAATGTAATCATTGTATGATGTCGGGAAATTAGTTAAATTATCGTTGCAAAATTTGAGGACACCACGAACCATTGTGAACTAAAGGAAAGAATGTAATGAATTAACTGACCTGGAGACTAGTCTTCGCTCGCGAATGCTCGTTCGACATTCTTTTCTGCGTAAATTACGACGTAAGACATATAAATTAAATCAAATGTAATGTACAAGGCCGAACAAACTGATTTGTGAAAAAAGGAACACAAAATGACAAGACTAGGATTCGAACCTAGGTCCCTTCCACACTTGAAAATTGGTGAGACTTTCTATTCCACACAGCTTTGGATGATAACGTCGGTATAATAGTGGCGTCCACAGACAAAACATATTGCTTTATGTATGATGAAACAGTCGCGAGACAAGGTTCTAATGATGTGAGTATGCTTAAGCATTTCTATGAGAACTTTATTTCTCCAGAGGTAAAGACTCTTTACCTATTCTCTGATAACTGCTTTGCCAAGATACTTGTATGAACCAGGCAATGTGCAAAGTCCTGTACGCATTAGCCTATCTGAACTACTTTGAAAAACTAGTTCACAGATTTCCTGGGTTCCGGCATTCTATTTGCCCTGTGATGGCTTTTTTGGGCGCACAGAAAAGTAAATACATACGAAGGATTACATTTACGTTCATTATGAATACATAGCATTAGTGGAGTCATGCTGAAATATACATGTTCTTTCTGTTTCCCAGGAAATGTTTGTGAACTTTTTCTCATAATTCGCAAATATGTTTAAAATGATTATGTTTGTCGATAACAAAGATAGATTTACTAAGTACAGATTTTTTAGTACATAAGTTGTCAGCTGAGATGCAGTGTGTCAGTTAATGTTATGATACCTTGTTTTGATCTAGGACGTAAAGTTACATAATGCTCAAATTTCCATGGCAAATCATGTCAACTCTTCTTCGTGCAGTGCTCAACTGCAAATCAAGGCAACAAAGTGTAAAGATGTTCAAAAGTTGGCTCCTAACTACATCCGATAAAACTTTTGTCCCTTTTATATGACTCTTGTACAAGAAAATGATGTCACCACAAATTAGGATAGTGAATGCTTACAAAATGAGTAATCTTTTTGAGTTTTGTTCGATTTGAAATAAACAAGCTAAAAAAAACTGTATATGTTCTCTTTTTTCAGTCAGGTTTGAGCAAAAAGGAGATTTTGCATTCAATTTTTTTTTTACATTATCACGATACAAATGTGTTCTTTAGCATCACTAACCATTAACTCCCACAAAGACCAACGATATGACATATCACATAATGAATTTTTACTTGCATTTTTCCTATCTCCTGAAATATTTTAGTAACTGGAAAAATCTCATTTTTGCACCAAACCCTTCAGTTTTTAACTAGTCGCTCAAGTGATATTAATTATGATTAAAAATCAAAAGACCACAAAAGCACAAACTAATTTTCTCATTAAATCTAAAAGTAGTGAGAGTGGTTACGATGAATATGGAGATTGTCCAGTGTTGCGTTATGCGGTACAAATATGGTTGTGCTGCTCAAACAGTCGTAGGCTTTGAAAATGCTATCTAAGTAATTTCCTGTCTTTTGATGTGATCAAATGTATAATCCTCATTGTTCTCATTGCACCGTTCCTTTATGCATCATCATTTTATTATTGAACCTTGTCGATATTTTGACGAATAAATATGAACTCCGGATTATTTTTCACATTAATTACAAAAAGTATAGCTAAATTATTATCAAAGATATAAATCTTATTAACTCTAAAGCCAGTTTGGATGCAGAAAGTAGCAAAGTGGCGAAAGGTAAATGTTAGTAATTCAGGAATTACTACTAACCATCGAGTGACTGACTTTACATGCAAGAGACTGCAGCTGTTGTACGAAATATTACAGGGATTAAAGAAATCTATACAAAGTTTCAATAAATTATCAATTTTAAAATTGTTCCCATGTCGCGTCTATTACAGATGCTGCTTACTTGAAGTATGACGTAAATGCTTTTCTGCTCTAATCTTCAGTGTTCTGTTGGTCTTTATATACGTAATATTTCTGGTTCAATTCACATATTTTCTCAATCTGTTTCTTGATTAATCAATTTCTAAGAGCATTTGTCACGTGGTGATTCAATTTTTGATTATCTGTCAGAAATTTGTCAGAGATGTGCGACAAACCTGTCGATGGTTCAAAGAGATTTTTTCACCAAACTTGGTGGAGGAGTTGGGTACATCAGGAAACCACAATGATTACAAGTGCTTTCGTCCATAAAGACGGGTACAGTGGCCAAAAGTTTTATTCAAAAGAGAAAGTATTTATAGTGTGATCTAAGTCGGAAAACACACGCTTATTGGTAAAATACTTGAAATAATAAAAAACAAATACACATAAATGGATATAGAGTGTGATATCTGTCATGGTTGCCATCTTGAATCTTGCTTGATTTTTTTTTAAATGGGAAGGGGGTCATGTAACAGATCAATATGGGCTATAATTTTTACCAGAAATATATTGGTGAAGTCAATTTTGCCATAAATTTATTTTTGAGAGAGCTGATGAGATGTGACATTAGTATGCGTAGTTGATTGAAAAGTCTGGAAATACTCTTCTTGAAAACAGTGCAAGAGACGAAGACCCAATGCACAAGTAATGAGTATTGCAGACCACCTATTACACTCATTACTTGTGCGTTACGTATTTATTTCTTGGACTGTTTCAAGCAGAGTATTTCCACACTTTTCAATCAACTACGCATATTAATGTCTCATCTCAATAACTCTCTCAAAATATACCTATGGCAAAACTAACTTCACCAATGTACTGAATTTCCGGCGAAATTCTAGCCCGGATTGATATGTTACACGATACCCTTCCCATTAAAAAAAATCAAGCATGACTAAAGATGGTGCCCATGAAAGACGTACCCTCTAAACCATTCTTTCTCAAACTTTCTTAAAAAAAAAAGACGTAAAATTTCAATACCTGAAAGTAAAACTGAATACAGTTTGCTAACAATAATGTATGTCGCGAATTACTAGTATAACAATACAAAATAACGATTTTATTTACTTACAGTTTTTTAATGTGCGGTCTGGCGTTATTTTGAGGCCGACAACTTTTTTATATCTGACTCCAAAGTAGAGATTTTCAGGAGCAGATTTGGTTCTATGTCAAGTATGTCTCTATAGTTATTTTTCATATTAAACTGGTGCAAAAAAAAAAAATTACTCGTACAAGAAACTATTCGCTAAAGGGGTCAGATGTGAAATTACCTTTCTGGAAACACGAGAATACAAAGACCGCACATGTAAGCACAAGTTCAGCAAACACAAACTGGGAAACTTCATATTCAAGAACAAATCGTATCATAGCTCAATAAGCTTGTCTTCTTCATTTAATGACAGTTCATTTCCTATGTTTAGAAACGAGATTTTCATCCAATTGTTTATCTTGTTGGAGAAACTGAAGGTAAGCTCTAAATTGGAAACCCAAAGAAAGCAAATGCTCCTTCATGCTCTCAAAATCTTCATTCGGAATTTCTGTTTCACTTGTTGACCGAAAGTCGTTCAGTGTGGGAAAGGAATTGTATTCCTTGTTATCTATTCGGCTAGCCCAAACCTTTATTTTTTAAAAATTGTGACCTCAATTGTGTATAGCACTGGAAATTCAGAGACTTTAGAACCTTAGAGACTTGAATTTAATGCATTCAGAAATTAGAAAATATCTGACAAATAAGACAAGAAAAGCTACTTAATCAGTCCTTTACTTTTGGTACCAATTAGAAAAGTCTCACCTAATCACGCAGCGACACTATTTTAAAATTATTTTATTAAAGGAAAATCTGTGTAATGTAGATATCAGGAAGTAATTTCGCGTTACACGTCAGACTGTTGGAGACCCCTTGTATGCTTGTCGTGGATTTTAGGTTGGGAAACACTACTCTAGAAGATCGCGCATTGATCCGGTGTTCATTCTTCTATATTTGTTTTCCATTATTTCAAGCATTTTACAAATAAACCTGTGTTTTCCGACTTAGATCACACTTTAAGTACTAACTCTTTTGAATCAAACTTTTGGACACTGCGCCCGTCTTTATGGACGAGAGCAATTTTAATCATACTTTCTTGTGGTTTCCTGATGTACCCTACTCCTCTACCACGTTTGGTCGAAAAATAAGTTTGAACCATCTCTAGGGTTACTTGTTAGTATGATAGACCTGTGAATTAACATTTAGAAAAAGTACGAATAAACTTTCAAGAAACCTGGTTGACTAGTCGCTCAGTGGTTGTTTTGTAAACTGAAATATTCTAGAAGGGCAATACTCTATCTTTCTTAGCTTTCATGGTGAATTATATATTGCGATTCGATCCCAGTACCTCGCAATCTTGACTGACATTTTTCCAAGTTTTTCCTCAGGCAACCCAAGCTAATACCTGAATGGTATATTCGAAACTTGGTCCTGCACGACTTCCTTCTCATATCCTCTTCCCACCTCTATTCCGGCTTGTGTCATAGTTGACTAAAGTCCATAAATGAAATTCAAATTTAAAATTCAAAACAAGAAGGAGCAGTACATCTCCTTTTAAAACAACAGGACAACGATAAAACAAACTTGAGAAGGTGATGCAGCAACAAAGACCTAACTAAGAAACAGGGAGAGACAGATCACCAACACTTTCACTCTCGCAGATCAAAGAAAAATATGTAGTATGTTAAGGTAATAATTAATGAACCTCTAGACTTGAATATAGCGGAAGCAATAGCAGCATTTCAAACCAAAATCAAGTTTAGACTTGTGCAGATAAAAACGAATATTTTTATGTCGTTACTTTTCTTTACTTTTTCTTACCTGTTTACGTTGGTTAGGTGCTTGTTAAAAATGTAGAATCGTGGAAATGTGTTTTATGATGAACACGGTAAATGAAAAAGCTCCGAGATATTAACCGAGATATATATCAGTGCATATGTATACCGGTAATATATGTAATATGATTATGTGAGAACTAGGATGCAAAAGGCATATGCGGAATAAGTTTCAACTTTGTCGGGATCAGGTGTTATTAAGTACAAAACGGTGCCTGCGACAGGAAGGGCACATTGGTCGTTGATAACTTAGAGATATAATAAATATAATTTCTAGATCATCTATCTGTTTATTGATATTTCATGTTCTGGTACTTTGAGTTCAGAAGAAACGGATCTTATACCCACGCGCGGCAGTATATTACATCTTTAGTTATAAAAGTAAAACTTAACAAATGTCGAACGAGGATGTTGAATTCGAAGTTCCGAAAGCAACACATTGAACTAGATATGGTGTGGGGCGATTGATTACTTATGATTAAGAAAGTTGTCAAAAGCAAGTGTTTCATAAAGTTAGCATCAATTACATCAATTCAATAGTATTTCGTGATAGAAAGGTTTATTAATGAATATATAAGCATGATGGCAACAAATTTCATGTTATTTACACCATATGATGCTAGGAAAGACAATATATCAGTATATCTTGAAAGGTTAGATTCAGTTTGCAAAGTTTTCGGTATTGATAATACAAAGAAAGTAGACTTATGTGTAACCTCATTAAATAACGAAGCGTACGAAATGACAAAAATAAGTATAGCTCCTTTAAAAGTGTCAAATTTGAACTGGGAAAAATTACAACTGATATTATTAGATTTATTTGAGATCAGGACCAATTTTAGAACCGAAAGATTTCATTTTCATACCATGCTTCAACAACCAGGCCAATCTATAGTCGAGTATATACAAGTTCTCAAGGGCCAGTCAACGAAATGTCAATTCAATACGTTCACTGATGAAGCGCTCATAGATCAACTCATATTTTTAGTTAGTGATTCGTCGATTAGAAAACGATTACTGTCATTTGAAAAACTAACATTTGAGGAAGCTGCTTGCCTACCAATGCAACATGAAGCGATTGAGCCCGATAGTGCTATATTTACACATCAATTTCAGAAATTACAAGTACATGAACAGCAAATAGAGAAAGTGGAGACATCTTACCATTCAAATATTTCCAAACAAACGTATTACTGAGATTCAACCAAAGTTAATCCATAATTGTTCTTTCTTTGCAAAAACACATAAAAGGCGAGAATGTCCGGCATTTAATAAGTTTTGCGGATCATGTGGTCGCAAGGGACATTTTAAAGCAAGATGTTATAATTTTAACAAAGACAGATTGAAACCTCACCAGGATCAACACGTTAAACAACTAACTGTACAAAAGAATCAAGATGATCATACTACATTAGAAACATCAGGTTTTGGGATAAACGATATATGGATAAACGCAGTAGAATCATCACTAGATAATAATATATGTCCCCCTTCTATGTTACGTTTCTTAGTAAAAGAACAATCATTATCAACATTGATAGACACAGGAGCACGTACAAACCTCAGTTAGTAAAGAAACTATGGATAAGCATGAATGGAAATATCAACAATTGGATAATGACATACACACATGGGATCTGAGTAATTCAGAAATTAAAATTATGGGCAAAGTAACATTACCTGTATCTATAATAACAATTTATTCTGCATAGATTGGTGGGTAACGAAACAGTCATTAACGGTTTCAATCTTGGGTAGACAAGGTCTTGAAATAATAATGGCGATTTGGAAGAGAGCCATTCGCTACAACGGGTGTAGATATCTTAAGCGTAAAGCATATGATTCACAATTAACTGATAGTCAGACCAAAAGATATATAATGGTAAAAGGAATAATTAGAACAATACAGAATCCTACAGGTATAGAGACAACTTTAATCATGCAGTAATAGAAACAAGGGATCACAACATGAATGTTGAGCATTTGGCGCAGGAGTGCCAACAAATACAACAAGAAATGCAAAAATTAAAAACTGTAGTGAGTGAGATGGCCAAAAGAGTAACCAGTGAAACAAAGGTAGATTGTCCAAATATTAATGACGGCTGCACGGCACAAGAAAAGGTAAAGACACCAATTAATGCAACAAGTCAAATGAAAGCAAAGCAAGATCAACAGACAATAGAAGAAAAAGAGAATGAAATTAGGAAACAAGCATTAGATGTGACAAATGAAAATACTCGATTAGGCGAGATAAATAGTAAGCCAGATATTAATTAAGAAATAAAAGACGACTTGACAAATAAAAGTACAAATATTGATGAGATGTTAACCAGTTTCGGCTACGGGAATGTAATGAATCGGCAAGTAATAATATCCAAGAAACTAATATGTAACTTATGGTTCGAAAAAGATTTATACAACAAATCAGAAATGATGCTGACAGAATAGTAAAAGGGTTATATCTGTGGTAATTGACATGTGAATTATGGACATGTGATAATTAAGAGTTGATACCTACATTATGTTATTCATATTTGTTATTTATTTATGTGTTATGGAAGTAATACGACGTTATCTGTGACTTATTCAGAATATGAATTGGAGTATCAAAAACATGTACAGTCAAAAGTATATTAAGACTTAGTGATTGTATATATTGCGGTCAATCAGGTCATAAGCTTTAGAACTGTAATAGGTTTTATACCATGCTACAATACAAGTGTCACTGGAAGGTATGTAATAGTGTACATGAGACCTTTTGTTACAGCAGAGGGGGAAGTGGAATTGTTAAGGTAACAATTAATGAACCTCTAGACTTGAATATAGCGGAAGCAATAGCAGCATTTCAAACCAAAATCAAGTTTAGACTTGTGCAGATAAAAACGAATATTTTTATGTCGTTACTTTTCTTTACTTTTCCTTACCTGTTTACATTGGTTAGGTGCTTGTTAAAATGTAGAATCGTGGAAATGTGTTTTATGATGAACACGGTAAATGAAAAAGTTCCGAGATATTAATCGAGATATATATCAGTGCATATGTATACCGATAATGTATGTAATGTGATTATGTGGGAACTAGGATGCAAAAGGCATATGCGGAATAAGTTTCAACTTTGTCGGGATCAGGTGTTAAGTACACAAAACGGTGCCTGTGACAGGAAGATCACATTGGTCGTTGATAACTTAGAGATATAATAAATATAATTTCTGGATCATCTATCTGTTTATTGATATTTCATGTTTTGGTACTTTGAGTTCAGAAGAAACGGATCTTATACCCACACGCGGCAGTATATTACATCTTTAGCAATAAGTAAAACTTAACAAAAATACATTCCTCAGTTTCTCTATATACGTATTTTGGTACATTCTGGATTAGCAGATTGAAAAGTAAAACCGCTACTCCTGAGCTTCAGCGTATCTTTCTACTGTTTCTTTACGTGGTTAATGCCATGGTTGCTAAGCGTCTGTTTTTACCAATAACTGAAAACTACTCACCGAAAGAAGTAAATATGAGAAAACAATTTCCTTGTAGATAAGTTTTCACCATTACAATTAACATGTTCTATTCAAGGAAACCTTTCGTTGTGGTATAAGTTTTGCGTAGTTTAAAGTACTATCTCCAAATATACATCAATAACGAGACCAAACGTTATTTCCGCGAAGACAGTATATTTTGATACTTTTTTTGCTTATTCGTGCAGCAACCGAAAAGATAAGTGAAACATCCTTTACGTGAAGGTTGTAAAAACATTTAAACATTCATACCTAATAGTAAACGTCTAATAGTAAAATAACTTTGGTAATTAGTAACCTTCAATAAAACGATACACGAAATTTGTTCAACTAAAACTTTCTGTAAACATAAATAATGCGGAGAGATTGATCTTTACAATGTAAAAGGGACAACAAATGGATTCACTATTTAAATAAGATCAAAATCTAACTCTGAAATGTTCTTTAGGCCATGCATATAGTCTGGCCTATGATATTATATCCATTATTCTCTTGTTTAAAAGATTCCCTGTTCCGCTGCCATTTGAAATTTTCTGCGTATTTTGTGCGCAATGTAGCGTGACGAGAGACAGTCTGCGTGAGTAGCGTGGCTGACCTCCAGAATTCTTAATTAAACATTCAGATCTCTCAGTTGTTCTACAATGGAACTAGGGAACAAACCATTTTTTTCTTCGCGAATCAATATGGATATGAAAACATTCTGTGGGTCTAAAATTTATATTCTACTATCATTATTGATCTCTTCCTGGCTTCTAGAGAACGACAAAGTACAGTATTAAGTGCTCTTAATCATATTAAAGAATTACTAGTCTTCTTGTTTGTGTATGTCGTTTCTATAAAGGTTTCATGCTTTGAAATGATATCTACTCTGTAATGCTATTTGAGCTTAGGCAGAATTTATGAGTATTTCTCATTATCCATCACTAATATGGGACTTCAATAGAGGTTATGGCTACCAACAGTAGATTGAAAACCTTTGTTTGTAACTTTTCTTTCAAAATGGCCACTACTTAATATTTATCTGAGTACGTTCCGTCTCGTAGTACGTAGAATATTTATATTAACTTCTTTTATAAAATGTACCTAGATTTCAGCATAGGGAGTGGAAGTATTCATTATTTGAGGTTTATGCGCGAACAAAGGTCTATGTGCCATGTTAAAAGATAACACATAGACTTTTGTTGGCGCGTATGTCTCATTTATTCTCCGTTTTGTTTAGTAATAGGTTTTTGTCTGATTCATGCCAAGTTTTTAGCGTTAGCAGTCGTTGTCATGTTGTAGAAGGAAATCGCTTTCCGTTGAATGAATGATAAAAGTACAGGTGCTTACAAGAAAGATTGTAGTATCTTATTGTATTTTTAAACTTGTGACGATTTAGGGTGACTGAGATATTATTGTGGTTGTTATTAAAATGTACGTTACTCGAACACCTTTTATTTGGTGTGTAGTTTCCTAATAAACATTAATCGTCATCTGAAACATTAATCGTCATCTGAAACAAACTTGAGATAATCTAACATTTGCTATGGGACATAGCCATTGACAATAGGACATTTAATATTCGAATCCATTTTGACAAATAACTATTATCACTTAGAATTGTTGGCTGCAAATAAGTATCGATGCAGTATTAGATTTATAATGCGACAAGTTGATTTAAAATATAGTCACTACGGAAGGAAATGTCTCAGCGAATAGAATGCTTTGCTTCTATTCGGTTCTGAAGATGAAACTCGGGAACTGGACTGAAAGTAGTAGGGATAGTGCCTTGTGCTATGATTAAAGTGGCCATTTTACTATCTGTGCTCTCTAGACAGCGTAATAATATTATTAGAGACAGTCTCAATCATAATATGCTCTAAATATGTAAATTATATAAATAATAAGATTGTGATAATAAACCATTCTGAATCCTCTTATTAGAGTAATTAATTAAAGGACTTCCTACCTACAAGACCAGTATGTAGACCTACGAGATATTGAAATTTAAAACATTGCTAGTAAAATACTTAAAATACCGAAGTGTTAACAAGAGCAAATACTATTTAAAGTTAATTTTTCTTCTAATATATATTTTACTAAAACAACGAAATCCTAGCCAAGTTCCTAATTTTGGATATTGAAAAAAAGTAAACTTAGAAGTTCGTTGGACTGGCATATGAATCTTATGTCAATCGTATGAGAGCAACACTTTTTCCTCAAATAAAATATAAGCGGCTCTAAGACATACAATTTATTAAAAGAAATGTGTTGTAAAGAAGTTATTAAGCTTTTAACTTCTGTGAATTTGGTGGAGCAAAGAGTGACATTTTGTTTCTTTTTCGTACACGAATTATATACCGAGCACATTGCTGTAACATTTTCTGCGTTCAATATATTATGAACATCCATGAGATATACTAAAAGCAGATAAAATTAACTCAAAGATGGGTTCTCACTTGAATCGGAACTTTTATGATGTTAACAGAGGAGCAATTATTGTTTTTCTTGATTTATATAGCGAGTACCTTTTTACAACACACTCACTTTCAAGTATGTAATGCAATTCATAACAAATTTTATACAAGCCGGCCGGGTGACCAAGCGGTCTGCTTTGGTAGGCCATCAGCTCGAAGGTCCCGGGTTCGAGTCCCGGCATGGGTATGGGTGTGGATTTTAACAATTAAAGGCGAATCGTGACGTGCCGAAGTCCAAAGTTACTAGACTGGCCCATATAAAAATAAAGTTTACCAAAGTTTTACATTTTATACAAATATAACATATTGCGACGTTCGTCAAGATTGCTGCGTTATAAGCGCAGCGGTGGGCGACTTATGGCGTCCGCAACACAGTTTAAGGCAAATATGGTTCAAAGATGAACATGGACCAAGATGATAAGAGCAGAAACGGCTCAAGTTTTAGACCGGGTCAGTGTGCCATTGGCTCTATGCTTGGGCAAAGCAGAAATTTTAATTTTCTTATTATACACTGTTGCGTTTGAACAATGTTTCCTTCAGTGGTAACCGGGAAAGGGACTATTATCCTCCAGAGCACCAAAAATAAGGAGCCAGAAAGTTCCCCGATAATAGTTATAATATATTGAAATAGTTTTATATTTCCAGAGAGAACAAAAATACCACCGGAGATGTGAAAATACTCCCTCACCCGCTCGAAAAGGCTATTATGAAAGACTTTGTGAGTCACGAATGACAATATTGATTGATTCAAGGCACAGGAAAAAGATCAGGCCAAATTGGGTCAAGACAGGGTCACTGAGTCAATTAGGTCAAGATTTGATCATGGAGTCACTGGATCACAGAGTTAGTCTGGTCCTTTGAGTCAATCGGATCATTCGAGTCAACTTTTAGAACGGGTCACCAGGTCGCCAAGTCACCCAAATCAGGGTCAGGCCGGATCACCAAAAGTTACCTGGTTTCAGTACTGTTGATAATCGCTTACATATGTAAGGAATTCTGGTAAGTGTGTCTCTCCCTGACTTTCATTTACACCATAAAAACATGCTTCACGACTCCAAGTAGTGTTCTAATGAAGTTTCCTGGAGGATAGAGTGGCGCTCTGTTCTGTTTATTGATGAAAGCAGGTTCTACTTACATACAAAGGTTGGCTGACCACAAGTGTGGCGAAGACCCGGGTAATGATATTTTCACCTCCCAGTGAGCTCTCTTTTACGACACAGCCACTCAATTCCTGACATCATAGTGTGGGGTGAAACCACTTGCATCTCCCTGTTGTCGTGTTGCAGGCGATACGTTCATTGGCGTCTGCTACAATCAGGATATTGTTTATCACGTGCTGTTGCCATTCCTACGACAAGAGAACGATGTGCTGTTTAACCTTTATGCTGCTCATGATCTGAATATGATCTAAAAGATGTCCCACAACTCTCTTGTCTGCAATAATCTCCAGACCATTCCCCTGTGAATATGTATATAATAAGATGGGAAGACGCCTAATTCTGCGAGGCCAGCTGAAAAGCTCGTAGAAATGCGTCTACAGGTGCTAAAAGCCTGGAATAATGTATCGAGCTTTCGTCGCCTGCACGATCCTTTGCATTCCTGTACTTTGGAACCCGTACATATATTGATGTGTAAATATGGTCATATACTTTTGCATATCTATATCGAGGGTTCCGTATCGAGGTAAGCGATAATTTTAACGAAATTGAGATTTTGATGTTAGTATGATCATTGTTGTGTCCTGCATCAAGTGCCAAAGTATTGTAACTAAAATAAACTTTCTTACCGGATAAATGAAGGAAATTCATTTCGTAAAGTGCACTTAACACCATTACTGACAGTTTATTCTGTCTCCTGAAAAGTTTCAACATTGTTGCTTAGCCCCTTCTGGCACGGAACCCTCGATATTATCTGTAGGTGTAATGTCTAGTAAATTGAACTACATGTTTCGGGATGATTGCTTCTCGCAATATCTTCGTCTTTGTTCTATTGGCTCGACATTTTTATAGTTAAGTAAATTCAAGTAATGTCATTTGCTTTTCTGGTATTAATTTGATATGTTCGTTACTCATAATAGTTCATCAATGATCTATGCTAATTTTCCAGGAAGAAAAACATGTTTAATAAATACTTATACATTCTATTTAAGTCCAGTAATATGTTATGTCCAACATGTAGATTTAATTTTCGAGTTTTCATATCCTTATTTGCAGAAGTGAAGCAAATGAGTTTACTGCAACTAGATTAAAACTTTTATTGTTTCATTATACTTTTGCTCTGGTCAGTCTCTAATTTCATTCAGGTATTGGCATGATGGATTAAGTTTGATATTAAATTCTCACATTGTTAATACTTGACAAATTTTAAGAAACGGAGAAAACATGTATTTTGGACTTCATGTCTTATTTGAATATAAGAATGAAATATGTACAGATGCCAACGCATTTACTGTTAGAATTATAAAGTATACAAACATATTACTTACACACAAGAATGTAATTCATAAATTGCTTCCGTCAAACAGAGATTTATTTCAAATCCCACGGCCGACCGCCCTGACTGAGGTTTTACAGGGTCCCTAAATTTCACCAGGCAAATGCCGAGATTGTATCTTAAGAAAGGCTCTGGTCGATACCTTCTCCATCTTCTATCTAACCCATCCCGGCCTGAGTAAAAGATACCAAAATGCTTTAAATAAATTTAAATTCACAACGTTTTATTGATTGACTACCAATTCCTTAAATGCTTAAAAGTAGAGTTAACTTAAATTTGCAATGCAATATCTGCCATCAGTTCTTTATTGTCTGTTATACTTTCAATGTTTTGGTAAATTGAATTGAATTTACTTATAGCCTTTTGTCGTCTCTGATTCAGCTCGGGATAGACTAGAGAAAAGGATGTTAGAAAAGAGTCGGGCAGGACGTAAGTTGAAAGAACCATCCCTGCACCTGGTGGCTAGTATGACTGAGGAAACCCCTGGAAAATCTTCGTCAGTATGGTCTGCTGCTGGTGTTGAATTCAGGACGTCCCTAATACGAAGCCAATTCTCTACCAACTGAACTATGCCCGCTCTGTGAAGACTGATTCCTCAGACACATTTTCCTTATCTCTGTACGTATTTGGCGAAGCAATGATCAAACAGTTTAGCGTTCTAATTTTCTTTGAAGCTGTGTAGATGCGTGGCGATCAAATATGAAGTTCAACCCAGGGAAGATATTATCTTTCCATTCGTACCTATGATCTTCATTTTTAAAGTTCACGTAAGAACTTTTGAGCTTTATAGAAAGCAGATTGAAATACGGTAGAAAGTATGATGGCTTCAAAGGTTTCATTTGAAAGGAACAAGATACTTTAGTAAATAGTTGTCTTAACGTTTCTATCCGATCCAAGGAAAATCAACAGGATGTCAGCTTGTTCTGACAATCATTATGATTCTGAAAGACAGACCGTTGCAATTTCTTCCATGGCTGTCACTTTAGTCTTCACTGAATTATGTGACAAAGAGTTCCAGCGAAGCAGTTATTAATTCTGTCTGGGAATTTTCCCAGGACTCAGACTTTCTTTCATTCTGTAACATATAAAGATGTCTCTCTTCTTTCGTCTTCATGTATGACGTGTCCTTATTATGAAGATAAAGAATTTCTCAAGGGAAATGATTGTGGACCATCTTAATTTCTTTCTAAGAAACCCTCAGACGTGTAATTAATCAATGAAAACAATTTTATTCAAAATGTAAGTTTTCAAAAGTCTTGAAACAAATATGAATGTCTTGCTGCTGATGTAATAATTATGACATCTGAATCAAAACTATATTATGCTAGTCAAAGTACCCACCCGTGGGTGCGGGGTGAGTAAAATTCGTTGGCAACACTAATAGTCGTACTACTACTACGACTACTACTGCCACGTCTACTACTACAAATTACTTCAAATACTGATACTACAACTACCACAATAACATCAACTGCTACTACTACTACTGCTACTACTAACACTACTACAACTACTACTTCTACTACTACTACTTTTGTAACATTAAATTATTAATAATATCACATCTAATCTGCTTTAAAACATTACATCTAAATAATTTTGTTTTCAACAATCCAAATTTCAATTGAAAATCTAAATTCTTTATTCATTTCTGATTGTTGTTTTAACCTAAAAATGGAAACAATGTATTTATTTCATTGTTATAAGCAATGAAGTTACTCTTTTTATCAATTAGATCACGGTATAGTCACTTCCGCTGACTTATAATACCTCTAGCTCGTGCTCCTCGACTCAAGGTACAAGTACGGAAAATTTAGTTGAAATCAATGCACGCATGCAGATTTAAGTTGTGTTCGAACAAACAAACATACAAACAGAATTCGGTTATATATAAGGCCGGGATACCGGGACAGGACCGTGAAAGTGAGTTGACGCGAAAGTCTTCTGCCATTAATTTGGAGGAGACCTCTTAAGGAAACAGACCGGGATAGACACCTAATGTTCAATCCATACGTTCTTGTCGTGGGGCTTGTTAGTACCCAAGCAACTGCTTGGCGAACGAACATTGATGGGCTGCTCACCAACCCGCGTTAGCAGACAGCGTGGTGAGTTAACTGTCTGGATTCCTCCTTTCTTTACACATGATGGTATAAGTTAGGAAACAGCCTCGGAGGAAAGGCCTCCCCCTTTTCTTTCCACATATCTCGGTCTGCTGCTATCCTCATCCATGTAGCTCCTCAAAAACGCTTGATTTCATGTACCCATCTTCGGACGTCGTCTCGGTCGCTTTTTTCTCTCTAGGAATCCAATGTAGTACATTTGTCGTCCACCTTTCATCTATTCGTCTAGCTATGTGACCGGCCAATTTCCACTTCAGCTTCCTCGCAGTCTTGATTACATCCTCTACCTTTGTTTCTGCGCGAATCCATTAATTTCTCTTCCTGTCCTTCCTGGTTATTCCTACCATGCATCTCTCCATTCCTCTTTGTGTGCCTCTCAATCTTTGAGTCGTTTGAGCATTCAATGTCCAAGTTTGACAGCCATACATCATCACAGGCAAGACGCACTGATTATAAACTTTACGCTTCAGACACATTGGTAGTTTGCTTTTGAAAATAAAGTGTAGTCTTTCAAACGAACTCCACGCCATTGTGCATCTTCTATTTATTTCATCAGTCAACTTAGCATTCGATGTTTTGAGCTGGTCTAGGTAAACATACTCATCAACTATGCCTATTGTCTCTCCGCTAATCTTTATTTCCCTTTTTGCAGCATATTGATTGTATATGACCTTTGTTTTACTTAAATTCATTTTAAGGCCTATCTTCGAACTCTCATTATTCAGTTCTTCCATTCTGGTTTGTAGTTCTTTCGCATTTGAAGCAAACAGGACTATATCATCAGCGAATCGTAGGTGATGAAGATATTCGCCATTAATTTTAATTCCAACTTCATCCCAATTCAAATTTTGGAACACTCTCTCCAGGAGGCTAGGAGGGTAAAAAGAGAGAAAAAAAACTATGATTTTGTTTGGGTAGTTTATGCGGGTGATGTCAAATTAAAAAAGAAGGCAATTGATACTTTTGTCTATACACTTAGTACTGTGGATGAAGTTAAAAAAATGACTTAAAATATAGATGTGAGTGGTAAAGAAACATGATCATTTTATTATCAAAATGTTCGAGGGATGAGATCAAAATTAAATGAATTATATACAAGTGTGATTGCCTCCCATTTTGATATAATTCTACTAACGGAACTTGGTTAACGGACAATATATACAATGGAGAATTTATAGATAATAGGTACAACGTGTATCGACAAGATAGAGAAAATAAAAATGGAGGAGGAGCCCTTCCTGCAGCTTTGAACGATTATGCAGAACACATACCCATATACATTGATTTATTAGATGTAGTATGTATTAAATTAAATCTATTACATAAAACTTATTATATATTCTTTGTATATATCCCGCCTAAAACAAAAGTTGATAGATATTACGAGCTGTTATTAAAAATTTAAGACGTTGACGATAAGCATAATAATTTGCTACTTTTTGGGGACTTTAATATTCCATTAATCACTGACTCGGAACATAATCTTCTACAGGGCGATTCAATATGTCTTGCTTTATCGAATATTCTCTCACTATTCAACCTGAGCTTATTTAATTATGTGAAAAATAGTTACGGGGAAACCTTAGACGTAGTTACCGCTAACATTGAAGATGGCATAGATGTTAGTAGATATGCCATTCCTTTATTGTTGAAGATTTGCATCATCCATCTCTAACATGGTAGTGCTATTTAAAAAAAACAAGTGTCAAAGATAGTATTAAGCCCAATAACTGTTTATACCAGGTGTATGCATAAGTAGTTTCCGGTTTAACTAAGAGATGGCGCCAGCGAAAAGTACGCAGCGTATTCATTTGACACATACGTCATTTTGTTCGTCTGACATTAAACTATAAACACACACAAGTTATAGTCCGCCAAACACTAGCGTCTTTGTTTTTTCGTTCAGTGATCATGTCGAAGTTTGTGCCTGAAAAAGAACATTTGCGGCACGCATTGCTTTTCTTATTTAATCAAAAGAAAAAGTCATCGTGTGCTGGTAGAAACATATGTTGAACACGCTCCATTGATTAGAACATGTGAGACATGGTTTCAAAAATTTAAAAGTGGTGATTTCAATGTGAAAGACAGTGCGCGTTCTGGTAGACCATAAAAGTGCGAAAACGAGCAATTGCAAGTGTTATTGGAGGGTGACCCAACTCAAACTCAACAGCAATTGGCAAAAGCATTAAATGTGTCACAAGAAACAATCAGCAGACGTTTACGAGCAATGGGGAAGATCAATAAACTGGGTAAATGGGTCCCACACGATTTGAATGAACGTCAAATGGAAAATCGCAAAGTCACTTGTGAAATGCTGCTTCAACGCCACGAAAGAAAATCCTTTTTGTATCGAATTGTGACGGGTGACGAAAAATGGATTTATTTTGAAAACCCGAAGCGGAAAAAATCGTGGCTTTCACCTGGCGAATCCGGTCCTTCAACACCAAGACCAAATCGCTTCGGCAAGAAGACCATGCTTTGTGTCTGGAGGGACTAGAGAGCGGTATTGTGTATTATGAACTCTTGAAGCCAGGCGAAATCGTTAATGCACAACGCTATCGCCTACAAATGTTTAATTTAAATCACGCATTGATCGAAAGACGACCGGAATGGGCCCGAAGGCATGGCAAAGTGATTGTGTTACACGACAATACGCCGTCTCACACAGCAAAACCAGTGAAAGACACCTTGAAATCGCTTGGATTGGACATTCTTCCACACCCGCCGTACTCCCCAGACCTGGCGCCATGTGACTATCACCTATTCGCATCAATGGTGCACGCGCTCGCAGAGCAGCACTTCAGCAATTTCGAAGACGTTAGAAAATGGCTCGACGAATGGTTTGTCGCAAAAGACAAGCATGGTATGCATCAAGTTTTTCTGGCATGGTATGCATCAATTACCTGAAAGATGGGCGAAATGTGTAGAAGCCGATGGCCAATATTTTGAATAAAACAAAATTAATTTCCCTTGAAAATTACGTGTTTTCTTTACCACAAAACCCGGCAAAAACTTATGCATACTCCTGGTAATTACAGTAAAGTAGATTTTTTTAACTTATATAAAATGTTACAGATACAAAACTGGGTAGCTCTTCTTGAATGTAGCAATGCTGAAAAACGCTGTGGATCACTTTTACAATATTTTAAACTCTGTGATAGACAAATATGTACCAAGGAAGAGAATGTTTAAACAGAACAAATATCCGAGTTGGTTTACATCAGAAATTATTAATACATTAAAAGAAAAATAACATTACAGAGAACGTAAACATCTATCATATTATAACTACAATATGTTTATTCAATTGCGTAAACAAATAAAAAGTTAGATATCCCAAGCTTATTCATAATATATAATGCAAATTGAAGATACACTAAGTAATAATGTTAAAATATTTTGAAACTTTATTAAGAATAAAAAACTAATAATAACACTATCAATTGTATGTATTATAATAATCAACAGTTAAACTCTACTAAATCAATGGCTGATGGTTTTGCGCGATATTTTAGAAGTGTATATCCTGCTAACTCTGCTCCTTACGTTATTCCACATGGAAGTAACCTACAAGTTTCTTATTGTCTATCAATTGAAACAATCACCAATAATGAAATTAAAGCCTCCATTAAAAAGTTGAAATCTACGAAATCAAGTGGCCCTGATATGATTCCTACATATATTTTTAAAGGATGTGCAGACGTATTAATAACATCTCTCTCACACATATTTAATCTTATTTTAAGAACGTCTACTTTTCCCACAATATGGAAAACTAGCAAGGTGTGTCCAATACTTAAGAAAGGTAGTCCAGATAAAATTGAAAATTACTGGCCAATATCTCTCATATCCGCTCCTGCCAAAATATTTGAACATATAATATATAGTAGAATTTACAAACATGTTAAACCATATATTTCGACATGTCAACATGGTTTTTATTCTGGACGTTCTACAGTAACAAATCTAGTAAGCTTCATTCAAAATGTATCAGATTCTCTTAATAATAAATCCACAGTTGACGCTATATACACATATTTCGCAAAGGCATTTGATAGAATCGACGAAAATATGGGATTTTCACATAAATTATTGTTGTTAATTTGTTCTCATTTGCAAGGTAGGAAACAATATGTAGCATTTAGTCAAGTTAATTGTACAGTGTATGACATTACTTCAGGTGTACCCCAAGGATTTAATCTCGGCCCATTATTTTTTTTACTATTTATAAATGATCTGCCTGCTGTTATCACGTATTAAAGATACCTGTTATATGCAGATGATATGAAAATTTATAAAGAGATCAAAGATGATAAAGATAGATTATTGCTGCAGGCAGATCTGGATAGTTGTCACAAATGGAGCATTGAAAGTAGGTTGGATTTTAATATGAATAAATGTTACGTTTCACTACGAGTATAATATTGTTATACGGATGTTAGTTACGCAAACGATTTAGGCGTACTTGTGAATAGTAAATTATGTTTCAAACAGCATATAGAAAATATTACCAATGAAGCATATAAGTCATTGGGTTTCTTAAAAAGAAAGACGACAAGTGAATTTAGTACGACAAAGGCTTGTGTCACTCTGTTTAATAGTATTGTTCGTAGTAAACTGGAATATGCGTCTATCGTATGATCACCTTATTACAAACAGTACGATAAAAAAATTGAGCGCATTCAAAAAAAGTTTTTAAGGTATTTGTAATACAAAACAATTAATAATAGTTTTACGAAAGCAAATATATCATACAATGAGTTATTAAAATATATTTGATTATTCTTTGTTATCCGTAAGGCATACTATTGCTTTAATGGCTTTCTTATTTAAGTTGATGAACGGTAGAGTAGGTGATCAAGGACTTGTGAGACAACTAAGTTTCAATGTTAAACAAACAAACCTTCGAATGAGAACTCTATTTTATATTACAAAAGGTAGAACTGAACCATTTCTTAATTCACCTTTAATTAGAATTCACCTTTAATTCAACTTATAATAATTTGTCAAAAACCAATACTGATTTAAATTTTTCGTCCTCTTACTCACTATATATAAGTATTATTAAATCTGTTATATGTAATGTAAATTAAGTTGCGATGCCAACATTTTATTTCCTTATTATATATACAGTTTTTCTTGTAGTATATATGTGTATCATGTGTTTTTATTCGTGTTTTATTTGTGTCTATAGTACTAATATCAGATATGCAAGTATATCACGGGATTAACTTTTTTCATTTTCCGTTTCTTTTTGCATTGTAATTTAAATATTATCTGTGCTGTAGTGTCTTATATCATGTAATGGAACTTATGTAAGCCTATTGTAATAGGGACCAATATCCTGTAATAGGTACCAAATAAATAAATACAGTATACTCGCTTTGCTTCGACCCCAGAACCCCGGCGGGGCTGCGCACCCAGCTTCAGTATTTTCGGAGGCTGCGGCCCCTTTATCTTACCCATAATATCTCTGCGGGACTGCACCGCCATGGTGTCCATCTGTACCCTCCCACGGGGGGAAGGGGGCGCCCTCAAAAGGGAGGTTTGCCCCATTTATTGTAACCTAATCTTGGTCAAACACCTTCATACAAAAATTCGTTTCTTTAGCTTCAATGGTTTGGAAATTGTTTTTTGCTGGCAATTTGTATCCAAGTTGACGACTTTTGGAATGTTTACTTATATTGTCGTGATCTATTTTTGATGGTACACATTCATGTAAAATTTAATTGACCTAGCTCAAACGATGTGGAAAATTGGTATTGGGGGCCATTATGAATCCAAGATGGTGACTTTTCCAAAATGTTGTAATATTTTCCTAAACTACTAGTCATGATACACCTTTAGGCCAAATTACGTATCTCTAGCTCAAACGGTGTGGAAAATGGAATTTTAGGTCCGCCATTTTTGATCCAAGATGGCGACTTTTTCTACATTTTTTAAAATATTTTCCTAAACTACTAGTGATCATGTACCTTCATACCAAATTTGGAATTTCTAGCTCAATCGGTGTGGAAAATTTATTTTTAGAGTCCGCCATTTTGGATTCAAGATGGCGTCTTTGGAGATGTTTGGTAATATTTTCGTAACCTTCATACCAAATTTCATTTTAATAGCCTCAACCGTTTAAGCTGTGTATTCTATACAACAATAGGTTTGGCGACCATTTTGGAACCAAGATGGCAATTTTTTCAAAATGTCGGATTTTTTCCTTTACCTATTCACAACCGTACACCTTCATACAAAATTTGGTGTTTCTAGCTCCAGTAGTTTCGGCTGGGGATTTTGATGAGTGAATGAGTCGTCAGTAACCAGAATCTCTCTGGGGACGTGCACATCCACGGTGCTGATCTGCCCCTCATATGAGAAATTTGCCCCATTTATTGTAACCTAGTCGTGATGGTACACTTTCATACCAAATTTCGTTTCTCTTGCTTCAGTGGTTTGGAAAATGGGATTTTGGGCTTCATATTTTGGGTTACAGATGTCGACTTTTAAAATTTTTTCTTACATTGTCGTGACCTACTCGTGATTGTACAACTTCATATAAAATGTCATTTGTCTACCTCGAACAGTGTGGAAAATGGTTTTTGGGCGACCATTTTGAATCCAACATGTAAACTTTTTCAAAATGTTGTAATTTTCTTAAACTACACTTGATAGTACACCTTTATGCCAAATTTCGTGTCTAGCTCAAACGGTGTGGAAAATTGATTTTTGGTCCGCCATTTTGGATCCAAGATGGCGTCTTTGGAGATATTTCGTAATATATTCTTTACATACTATTGATAATGTACCTTCTATCAAATTTGGTGTTCCTAGCGTCAGCGGTTTAGGCTGTGTATTCTATACAACAATGGGTTTGGCGTTCATTGTGGAGGCAAGATGGCGACTTTTCCAAAATGTTGTTATATTTTATTAAGCTACTTGTGATAATACACCTTTGTGCCATATTTCATGTCTCTAGCTCAAACGGTGTGGAAAATGGATTCTTTAAGTCCGCCATTTTAGATTCAAGATGGTGTCTTTGGAGACATTTGGTAATATTTTCGTAACCTACTGGTGATAATATACCTTCATACCAGATTTCACTTTGCTAGCCCAGAGGTTTAGGCTGTGTATTTCATACAACAATGGGTTTTAATCCCAGATGGCGACTGTTTCAAAATGTCTAATTTTTTCTTTACCTTCTCTAGGTCATATACCTTCATGCCAAATTTGATGTTCGTAGCTCCAGTAGTTTGGCTTGGGATTTTGATGAGTGAGTGAGCCAGTCAGTGAGTGACCATGAGGTTTTATAGTATGCGGAGGATGGATAGATTAGGCCTCTAATTAGGAAATCCTGATGTATGCGCTGAGTATTTAAATATAGGCCGATCATTTGAAACTGTTCACAGAAAATAGGAAACTTTGTGAGTAAAAGAAGTATGGTGATGCAATTTCGCATTGTGTTCAAACATTACCAAGAAAGAAAAAAAACAGAAGAAAATAATCTCTTGAAAAAGTTTTAGAAAAACGTATTAGTCAGATGATATCAAGGTATATGTTTTCATGGATGCGTACCTATATCTGTATTGAATATGAATCTATTGGATGTTGTATCTATTGCAATGGAGTCAGTCTATATGAAATTGTCGAGGATGGTTGCTTGATTTCTTTCGAAGAAAACTTATTTTTTAATATTTATAACCCTTGTATGCCAATAGTTCAAAACCGGTATTCTTTTATTTTTATTCCCACTAATTAATTAACGACGGCCATTTTTGTATTGCGACGCATGGCAAAATGTATGTTTACAGACGTTTAACGAAACATGGAATATCTGTGGACTGGTTTATCATAGGAGAATTAAAAAATGAATGGGAGTGAATGTCAAAGTTGATTTTAGTACACAATTATGTATAAAAGTATGTTGAAGGTATGAAGACTGATAAATTCTTCCATTATTCTTTTATGAATTTTAAAAAATACAAAAATTATATTTTATGCATATTGGATTTACACTATCTCTGGTAGGACAAATTATAAAAATCTGTTTTGTTTCTCACGTGATACAGTGATGCCAGAAGACACTACGGTAGTTTCAACTTTGATATTTGAGTTTGAGGAGAGTTACAAGTAGGGTAAGCATGAAAATATCCTCTCACGGTCAGCTGTATCCATCAGTCATAAACATTGCTTAAGTAAATATATTGGTTGCATCTTCTATTGTGATTTGCTAAGCTGACACGGCTCACGTCATTATATTTTTCGATATATGTAATTTGTGACGATACCGCATTAATTTTGAGCACCTGTAGCTCCGAAACAACGCGTGTTTCGAAATTGCTTCAAAGGAACTTTCTTCTCGTTTCGAATAATCAATCACCGTCTGAAGTTTGTTTCATTTCAGGGACATTTTGCATTTCCGTGTACGAGTTAAAAGTCTAACCATCCTGTTTTCTGCTCAACTCTTTGTTATGCAACCCAACCAACGCTGCAGAAAATTTGGTTGCGGACACAATAGGATATCAACGTGCTGAATCGTTCCGCGAAACCCCGGTCTCCGCTCAAAGCTTGGATTAGAGATGTTCGAAAACCTGAAACAATAACGTCTATCTTACAGTAGAATAGAATATGAATGCCACAATAAAATATTCTAGAATTCGGAATTCTAGAATATCAAAAACTTGAAAATAAGAATATTTAGTCATTTTGATTTTGTGCTATCTGAATTTCAGGAGTTGAGTGGAAGAACGACTTATTCCGAGCTAAGTCATTTTTCCATTTCGTAGCCTATTAGCTGTGTTAGATTCCAAGTATCGGAATAAATTAACATGAGTGCAAAAATATAGGTAGAGTGCAGGAGGGAGAAAAAACAAACGCTAGCGCACAAGCCGTTCTTCCGTACAACTGTTAACGATCCAACGTTGTAGCATGGTGCCAAGTCAGATATCGTCTTATTGTACTACTGTCGTATTCAGTGGATGCGTATCTTATCTAGCTGTGGTAGTAAAGTGATTTTGGTATACGCGCAAATGTTCTAAGTTTCATTTCTTGATATTTATGATGTGTTTATTGCATTAAATAAAAAAAATGTGTGAAAAAAAAATACTATTTTGAAAAGGAGGAACCAAATAATGAGAGTGGCCCTTAATATTTGATTAACCCTAAGAATACCAGGGGGTAAATTTTGCCCGCGAATTGCATTTTTATAGGTTATAATTATTCTCAAAATCTCCAGATTTTTTACAATTGTTCGTTTCAGTGTTTTCTTCATTTACGTTAAATCTCAGTTACAATATATTTACTTAGAATTCATAGAAAAAATATTTTGTATGGTGCGGTCTGATTTGACCCCCCTTGGTAATAGGTGTAATCCATCTTTGTTATATAACAAAAGGCCTATGTTTCAAATATGATACATCATAAAAAATGTTTGTGTTTGAGCACATTTTTCTGCTAGTGTTGAAACCTTATTTCGTTATCAGATGACTATATGAAATGTTTCTTACTCATGTAGTACACAAAAGTTTAGAATTATAAATGTATAAACAAATAAACATAAAATTAAACTCCAATTAATAATGCAATCAATGTCTCAAATGTAACCACGTATGAAAAATAGAGAGAAGAACTACTTCTACTGTTCTTTTTCATTGTGCATAATTCAAAATTATCAAAATCACAAATTTGACCCCCCCCCCTTTAGTACTACACGTAGCACATATGAGCATGGTATTCCTAGAGTTCATGAAGATACTATTCAGTTCTAGCTTAATTCGCTTTATTTTTGTTACTGTGAGGACAATGCTGAATATTTCGTTGATGACCAATATGCAGAATTTAATTCAATTTAGGATTATTTCTTTTTCTGAATTTATTTATCTCTGGCTCAGGCCGGGATAGAGGAGGGTAGAGGATGAAGAAAGGAGTCGACCAGTGACAATTCTGAAGGTATCATTACTAGTATAACTGAAGATAAATCTTGGGAAAACATTAGTCAGCATGGTGGGCCGCTGATATCGAATCCAGGGCCTCCTGAATGCGAAACCAACTGAGCTACAGAGCTCGGTGATTCCTACTGTTAATGTGGTGTCCATAATGAGCGTATGGTCATACTACATATTACTTTCATACAGACTTTAGGATACTAGTTGTTATGACCGACCGTTGGTGCGGGGTCATGAGTATTCTGTAGATATCCCATGACATGTAAAAACTAAGGTTCAATCATGTTGTCAAATTGAAGTTTGCAATACATAGTTGCCAATACTAACAACTTCAATTTGAATTTTGAATTTTATTTATCGCATTTAGGCATCTAAGGCTCAGGCCGAAGACTAACAACTGGCGTGCTTGGGAATGCTGAGCCCAACGGTTGTGTTTCTGTACGATGACGGAGAATGCTTTGCCATATTTACCGGAGGTAATTTGAACGATATAACAACCCCTTGTTGAACAAACATATAAGCATTTATATTTTGACTTTTATATATCCAGACTGATATAATCACCCGCTGCTGCGGTTACATAACAGAAGACGAGATGTTGTTTAGGAACGCTTAGACCAGTGGTTTTTTAGGGTGTCGAAGGATGTTGCAAAATTTTGCGACGGAATGCGCTTCGAATATGTAATTTTGTAATAAGTTGGCAACACTTAGCTGATTTAGTTGTGAGTCTGGAGCACAGCAGTCCTACTTGTAGTTTGTCAAAAAATATCATCTCAAACTTGATGCAGATACTTCGAATGGTTAGAAGCCTTTGCAGAACTTCAATTTTATAGGCTAGAAACACTGACAAGTTGAATGGCTTAGTGAGTTTGGACTGTCATAGTTGCTTCCCTAGGGTGACGAGGAGTATTCATGCCAGTTTGATGGGGATATGTGGAACGGTATAGAAATTCTCGCAGAACGTCTGAAAAATTCAATTTGCAAATAACTTTGGCACAATGATTACTGAAATACATTGAGGGTACTGTTCCCTGCCTTCGTGTTTTTGTATTATGCAGAAGAATACTCTTGCAAACTTTGGCGCAGATCCGTTTAACAGCATAGAAGCCATAATGATATTATATCATAAGGTGGCAATACTGACAATCGGAGGTGCTTTGATATGTTAAAACTCTGACAGTCGCTTTTCTAGGATGCCGAAGATTATTCATTCTAAGTTTGGTGCGGATACGTCGTGCAGATATTTCTTTTAAAGAAAAATGGCTTGACTTATGTGATTAATATTTTTATTATATTAACATTAGGGATTAATATAGCTAACCTGCGCTTCATGCAATGCCTTTCTAGGAATATTAGAAATACATTTCTATATTATGTCAAAATGTTTTCAAGCTCAGGAAATCTGGTAAAATCACATGTAAAACTTTCAAACTCGTTTTTCTGAAAACAGCGTTTTTCAAGTTAAGCCACTCTTCCGTCCAATTCCTCAATTGTTAACTTCAATATCAAATTGTGGAATTCTGGGGATATTAAAAATTTTCTGCCATGCAACATAAATTTCTTTAATTCCATGATTTTCTTTCAGACAAGAACTTACTTTATATTTAGACGCAAGGGTTTCTTTACAGCTAATGCTAGAGTTGGTTCATTACATATATAACGTACAGCCTCCCCCACACTCACTACGTAGTATAGTTACTTAAGATATATGTTTTCTGATACCATTATGAGATCAAGGCTCTTTTATATCTAATCTAAACTGACTTCGATGGTGCCTACAAGCCAAAACCCAATAACCAATAAGTGAGTTGGTTATTTTACAGAACTGTATTGATACTACTGGGTTATATAGCTTTATGACTAGTAAAGCACAGATTGAGCGTCAAAAACAATATTCTACACGTGCTTCCCATTGTGCTTTGAAACAAAGATTTTGGAGTGAGATAAAAGGAGGGAACTAATATTGAGTTTGTGAAGCTGTCAGTTATTTGTGTAAGTTCAGTGATTAACGACATGATTTAGATTTGAACAATTAATCAGAGGAATAGATTAATGTCTGCTTTTGAAAAGCGAAAGGAAAATATAAAAGAAAAAAGCAAAGTCAGAGGGAAAGACGAAAGACGAGGCTAATTATTTGCGACCGCAGACAAATTTTCTGATTACTGATTTCTTTCTCATGAAGAGAAATGATGTGTTCTTCTTTTTCTATTTACAATGAGAATAGAGTTTGTCCTATAAAAACCTTTCATTTCAAAACCTAGCTGGATACAGTCACAGATACTGAAGTAAAATAAGAACTATTCTAGACATAATCTGTCAGAGTTTTAACATAATCTCGAATGCTTGATGAAATAAGTATAAAAATACTTAAAGTCATATTCTCTCACCGCTCACCCATATCCATTGATAATGGTATTTTTCCCAAAGTTATGAAGAGTGCCTCGTTTTGTTCCACTTCCCCCAAAGAGCATTGTAAATTCTTATTATGATCTATATTATCATTCGTCATATTTTATCCAAAATCACTGAAAAGTTAATATCCTATAGGAATTAAATTTTACCACCTATTATTCACTCAGGCTATGGCCATCGTCATAAGATTTGTTAAAAGTGATGCATGATATAATTCATATAATAATAAATTTGATTATTAATATTATTAAAACCGAGTAAGGCTCCTAATACTGTTAATTACAAGCTGCTGCTGGAAAACTAATGTTCTATAAATTTTCCACAGAGACTATAGAGTGGTTCGAATTTAAGCCTTTATTTATTATTTCTGGGATCTCTCAGGGTAGTATTTTAGGACCACTGCTATACAGTATCTATACAGTGAGTGTTATATAGTACACTGCTGACCTGTATCATGTTGCTAAACATTGTGAAGAGCATCTCTATGGTGATGGTACAGCTAATTATTCCAACAAGAATGGAATAGATAGTCAACACTATTGATCGTATTGATCGTATGACTTACAAGCTACAAGTAACTGGTGCAAGTACTTTTCACAAGATGGTTGAGACAGATGAACGTGTTAATCGATTTCATATAATTCCAATTCATTTCAATTATTTCTTTGATTTCAAGGAATCTGCTGATACACTGTTGACATTGAAGAAACACTTCATTTCCAAATGCACAATGCTCAATGTGTGTTATACGGATTCATCAAAGTAGCTATTAAAACTAGTAAAAATGGTAGAGAACATTGGAAGTTATTTTTTGTTTTTAAAAGTGGAAAACCTATGGCTAATATATACAACAAGATTTACTGTAACTGAAAGATCAGTCCCGTTATTCTGCTGGGAAAACTAAAGATTTGTAGACCATGTTGCCTTTCTTCCTGAGCAACGCTGAGTTTTACAGCAGCTCAATGATTCCATGACTGTAAGAGTATGTGTTTTGTCTGCTAATAATCGGTGGAGGAAGGGTACAATAAAAATTGAATCTTCTATCTATTGTCATATTGCTGTAATCCTGACCTCCTATAATCGTTAATACAATATTTATTTTTATTTTTGTAATTTTATGCATAAGTTATCAGTGCAACAACTATGCCTCTTTTCAGCTCAAAATACACAAGGTTCAGCATTGTTTTTAAAGGACTTCTCTTCTTACATCTATGTGTGAATGAGAATCGGAGTAAACGTTGTTAACGCTAAAAGTTCAGGAATCCACTGGATATAAGTTTGCCTCGCTATTCCGTTTTTGTTTTTTGTTTAGCTCTGTTCTGCAGTCACCTCCAGATATTCTCTTGACGTGAAAAGAGAGGGCCGTACAGTGATATGAAAAACTTTTGAATACATTAAGAAACTCATTGAAATATTCCGTAAAGATCTATATCTGATTATCAGAATAATCACAGACGTTATGAACACTGATAAAGGAGCTAGGATGAGTTTTGAATAACTAATTACACACGAGAAAAATTTATGCATGGTTCCGAAAAACCTCACTCGAAACAGAAAAGGTCAACGGAAAAGAAATCTGCTCTGATATATTGATACAAGGTAACACAGTGCCATCTAACTTGCTAGAAAAAGTCATCAATCTGACGAACCATTCTTTCCATGCTCAAGAGCAAAATCTTTTTTGAAGGGAACGTATTTTAATTCGTAAAAGAGGAAAAGGGGCAAAGCTGCTGGAAAACAAGACACAGTACTGGTTGATGACGCGTATCCATCAGTATATATATCATCATCATCATCATCATATTCAGCCGTTTTCTATCCACTGCTGGATATATATATATATATATATATATATATATATATATATATATATATATAGAAGGA